>MCFE01000919.1:0-26138 GCA_002104905.1 Basidiobolus meristosporus CBS 931.73
CTGATTAGTTTGTATGCTGACTGAATCCATCTCACAAATCATCAGGGTAATCAGATAATTAGTTTTTCAGCTCTTCTGTAGGCAGCATCTTTCTAGTTAAGAGTTTCTGTGCATGATACATTTTCTTTGTGGCTGAGCATGAATGTTATTGTAAAACTTGTAAACCCACCTATATATCCAGCTCACTTGATCACTTAGATCATCATTGACAAATCTTAAAGAATGCCAATCAAACAACAGATTATGGGCCCTGAGCTGTCATGCTTTGGATTTTATACAGCTACTTTTGCCTCTATATTCCCATCTGCTAAAATCAAGTGGATCTACATCTAAGTCTGAAGGATGAAGTTAAAGATGCTGCTGCAGGAAAGAAGCCCAAAGGGTATTGTTATAGGAGAAGAATACCCTCCTAAAGGTGTAGGAGACAACACCTTAGAGCACTAGCAAAACAACTGAGCACCTTCAGCTGCCTTTGCCTATATGTAAAAGACAGATTACAAATTCAATGCACATGGGCCACAATGTAAAGAATGCCTGGAAGGAATCAGAAGTCACCTGTGTTCAGCTGCCAGGAAAATACATTATGTGCAGCAACTCCTTACCACATAGATGCTGCTGGTATAATAAATGAAAAATTAACTACCAAATTACCCAGTTGGTGTGTGAGATGGAGTCAGTCAGCATACAAACTAATGATGAAAGTAAAGTAGTTACCCTCCCAAATAGCCTGACAGACAAGCTTTGGGGCCTTGTGTCAGCCTCAAGGTCCAGAATTGAAATTTGATATGAAACTTTATAGATGGATGGCTCCTTAGTGAGGAGTTAAGATAATCAAACACCAATCACAAGGAAGAAGAAAATGATTTAGTAAGCAATGAAAACTACCAAAAGTGGTACTGAAGACCTTCTGTAGTCCACATCAACCTATCTCACAGCACTGCCAAAGGGAAGAACACATATCTGACTGGTGCTTCAAGAAATGAGGTAAATGGCAGAAAAAGCCTGCATATTGAAACACTGCAACCATTTAAAATCCTCCCAAAATACTTCATCAGATCATGACAACAATCTAATCTCTAGTGCACCAGCAGTCAGTATTGATTCAAGCAAATCAATGGAAATCTATCACTTCAAGGGAATCTGCAATCTTGATTTGACATGAATCACTGCTTAGCAGCATCTCAGAAGTGATAACATTAGTATCACAAAGCAAAAGATCTAACCAGATTCAAAATAACCCAGATGATTATAGAAATGAGGGTACAAACTTGCCTTTGCCTATTCAGTCCATATGGATGAGCACCTGTTGGTGAGCAAGTCTGTAAATAATCCTCTGATAAGGTCTTAGAGAACTGTAATAAGTGCAGAACATGAGGCACTGATGGAAAATCAAACTTTGGACTTAGACAAATCACCAATCCACCAATAACCAAGTGGATGCAGATGAGTTTTCAAGATAAAGTACAAGGCTGATAGTATAGCTGTAAGATACAAAGAAAGAGTTGTAACAATAGGATACTGCCAAACAAAGTACCAAACTACACTGAAACCTTTGCTCTGGTAGCCAGGTTTAAGTTTCTGTCAGGTTGATACTGGCTATTGCAGCCAAGTATAAGTTTTGGTTCACCAAATGAATGCAAAAGCTGCATTCTTGAATGGCCAGCTTGATGTGGCAATGTAGCCTGGTGCATTTGTGGATCAGATAACACCACCTGGTCTGAAAGCTCAAAAGTCTCCTTATGGTTTCAAGCAATTACCAGAGAATGGATATGTAAGACCATCTGCTATTTCAAGTCCCCAAGTTTCCAAAGCAGTACTTCAGACTATAGTATCTATACCAGGCCAGATAGAGCAAGTAATATTCTGTAAGCTCTATGTGTGGATGATCTTATTATAGCCACCAATAAGCAGATATATGAGAAGAAACCAAGTTGCTCCAATTGGTGGAGCTCAAATATCCAATCTAGGAGAACTAAGTTTCTACTTAAGAATAAAGATCTGCTTAGACAGAGGTACCTGGATTATCACCCTGAGCCAGTCCAGGTATACTGATAATATACTCAAGAAGTACCAAATGGAGTACTGTAATCTTGTTGCTACCCCAACTGTGACAAACCTTAGCTTGGTCAAGATTGAACCAAATCAAGAGTACTTGGTAACATCTGAAAGCCCAGAATTCCTTTACCAAATTATAATAGACAGTCTGATATAAATATGCTGGAAACATGTCCAGATTTCTGATATTCAGTGGTAGTTGTCAGCCATCATAATAAGAGCTATGAATCTTGTTATATTCAGGCAGTTAAGTGGATTTTGGATACTGAAAGGAGCTGCTGTTATATGCTAAAAATATTCCTATAAGGACTCAGAGAAGGATCTTCTAGGAAACTCTGATGCTGACTGGGGTGTTGTGCATCAACATTTAAACTTAGCCAATTTCACTCTGTTAGAAAATCTGGCACCCTAACTGATTCTCCCTAGCCCAAGCATAACTAATCCCTGATATGGCTTATTTTATCACTTCCCAGAATCTATTTTTAGCTGTCACACCTTATCAATTTTCATGTGGTCATTATGTCCTCAACTGATCTGTTAAGCCTTTCCAAGTGATTAGTCATCTGAGATTTATCCAAGCACTTAGCAGTTGCCAAGACATCAGCTGATTAATGATACAATTTCTCATTTATCTTATACACCTATCAACACCCCAACAGATTCCAATTAGTCCAGTCTCTTGGTACTTACTAATTCAACTTGATCAGAAAAGTATAAATAAAGCTTACTAAGCCTTTTGGCTTAATGTGTGTCTCAACAAAATTAAGATTGTGTCTCAGCAAAACTAAGAATTCAACAATTCCATTCTAGTTTCTGCCCAAGCCTAGCATATCTTGCACACCCAATAACACCAAGCCTAGCCTGCATAGCTAACCAACTCTGTTGCCTTTATAGCCCAACTCAGCTTTATACAAGACTAATATTAGACCAGAACCTCTCTGCTAATATATCTGTCACTCTAGACAATTCTAAGATTCTGCACTTAGTTGTCACCAAGGTTCAGTTAACTCATTCACAAGTTTTATTACACTTTTCTCTTGGATATAACATGGGGTAAGATTTACAAGGCAGAATGCCCTTCACACCATCAGCTACCCAAAGAATGAAATTCTCAGAGTTCTTCAACCAGCCCCAAACTTTGCATACATACACTTAGGACCTTCCTTAACATACTCTACATGCTTGTTATGCCAATACTATGAAAAAGTATAAGTACTACTTTTACGCTAAATAAATCATTAAGTAAAAACCATATAAACTACCAGTTTTCCCAATTGCTTCTGGATTCTTCAATACTTCTACCACTGAAAATGTTCCAAATGTCTTTTGAACAAGTCTTTAGAATGAGAAGACCTCCATGTGGGATCTCAACCATATATCAGTAATAGCTACTTATAACAAGTGAATTGCAGTGTGCCAACAAAGGAGCTGCTCTATGGCTTATGTAATAACCAATATCAGAATAATTGATGATAATAGTAATGCAGAATGACTATCAGAGTTTTTGCCCTGGGATTATAGAGCTCATGCACTGTAAAGAGGCATTTCCTTTGATTTCACAGATGAGGTAGCTATATGTAGGAGATGGGCAAAGGATTGTCATGTTGCTTGTTGACTTTTCATAGGATTTGGCGGATCAAAAGTTGTGTAGTATTGAAGCCACCAAGGTGCACTTAGTAATATGGTGCTAATGAGGTGATTATTAAGCTCAATTGGCTGTAGCTACGAGAATGTTAGTTTAAGTGAGCCAGATATAGTTTATGTACAGTCCTACAAGTACCTGGTGTGATAATAACTCTTATATGATTTGGCTTTCAGGGATGATGAATGAAGTCTTTCTGCTGACTCATTGCAGCAAACTTGTAGCACTATTCCAGCTAATTATAGTGCTGCAAACTACCAGGTTGGGATTAAAATAGGCATGCAGGTGATACCAAGTTACATCATATCTTAAAGGCCATCATGGATTGAAAGTACACCTATGTATGACTGAAGCAGGAACACAACAACTACTGGGAGCTAGTATATAGCCTGCTAGCTAGCAAAGAAATTTTATGCTACCTGAGCAATACTTTTATGATATAAACCCTGCTCCAGAGGTTTCTGAGATTTTTAAAGTCCATCTGTAACACATAGTTATCCTTAGCATCTTTTTGATAAACTATAGGATTTGCAAAAGATTAGAATAACCAACTTAATTGATAGTAGTAAGCTCTAGTCTGAGTGAGCTCTAGCTATGGTAACAATAGATACACACTATGAATCACTTTATTATATTGAAGAATCTGATAGAATATATGATAGGTGAATATTGGTCAATACGTATATGCTGTGGGCACTTAGGGTGCCTAGAGCCTAGATATGCCCGCATTCTAGATATTGCAACATTCTGGTTAGAGAATCATCATAGATTAGCCTTGCATGTGGCTCGCTAAAGACCAAGAATGGCTGAAATATAAGCTACCCAAAGTTTCAAATATGCACGAAAGACCCCCACGTGCGCACCACTTCAGAAGGAATTTGTCAGGGCATCCCTTTCACTGTGCTAGCAAAGTTTGCACAGAAGTATGAGTACTTGACTTCATCTTTAAACCGACCAACGCGAAACCTTGCTGGAGAGGTATATGGTTTTTGTATACAGTGAGACCAAGAATTCATGCTTTATAGTGTTTGGATTCCATTGAAGAGTTCGATTACTTTGACACTGGTATGAATCTATTGAGCAACTGTTAACTCGATGCTACCGCCAAAGCGCCAATGCCGGTATGATTTAAAAGGCTAGAAATTGAACAACACCAATGCAGACGGGAAACCAAGGAAACTAGAGTGAGCTACCAATGGGTAAATGAGCGATGAGGGAATAGCCAACATGGCTATTAGCATCCACATATGTATGGTCAGTCTTCACAGAGATGGCCCATTTGCTAGGCACAAGGTACTTGGGTCATAGCCTAGCCGAGGGAAGTTGGGCTGCGGATTATCAATAATTATTGTACAGTATTAGAGAGAGGGGGAGGGGGTGGAGGGTTACCAGGGTATCATGGGGGGGGTGAGTTTAAAGGGGTTTCTATACACAACCGCTGTACAATTTCTCTTCCGGCCAGGTTAGCGTGAAAATTGCGAGGATGCGGGACTCAGTGGGCCTGGGGACCCGTAGCGGAGCTCCTTTCTCAGGAACATCATTTCCTTCTCCGCTCTGCTGAGCCTAGATTTCATATCGATCTGATGGTTGAGGTCAGCGCTGGTACGGACAGAGGCGCCCTTATAGTCAGAATGGTCAGCCTGGTGGAATGCGGGTGGTTCGCCCTAAACGTTTACCTACCTGGTCGGTACTAGGATCCCCGGCTTTCCGGTGAAAAGTCAGCGTCTCCTGCAGCGAACGTACGTGTGCTTGCAACATCTGACATTCCTCGGTTTTTTCCGCCAGATTGGCTTCCAGTCTAACCAGCTTGCTGCGCTTGTCCTGCTGCTCGAGTCGAAGGCTGTCTTTAAGCGTGCGTATCTGATTCTGAAAGGATTTGGACATCTCTTTCTCGGACTGGAAGTCCACCTCTAGCTGACGTGTGGCCTGACGATTTCGATGGGTTACCTGTGAGTTACAAACAGATGAGGGGGGGGGGAAGGGGAACCACTACCGACCTCATTGAGCATGATTAGTTTGCGGCGTAACTCGTTGTTGTCTTGAACGAGCAGGTTCTTCTCTCGCGTGAGCGCCATGATTTTGTTCATTTTGGTCTGGAGATCGTACTCTAGTTGGCAGATCTTCTCCGTGCTCATGGTGTACTCATCATCCTTGACCTGGATAAGGTCCCGGATCTTCGCCTCGAGGCTCTCCAACATCAGGTTTCTCTGTCGCAGGCTGCTGTTCTTTTCGTGGGCTTCTTGAAGTCTCCTTCGGAATTGCTGATTCTCCTGGGCCAACGCTTGTTTCTCGTGCTTTAGCTTCTCCAGCTCCTGGTGATCTTGTCGAACGCTTCGAACCTCTTGACGTGAGAGCTCGTGGAAGGCTGGCTGGCTTCGAGTCTCGAATGCTGACTGGCGACGCTGCAATTTGGGAGGCGCTTTGTTGAAGAGATCGGCGGCAGGGTTGCCTTCTATGAGGTTAGGTCCATTGGGTAGTTTACCCAAGGCTCCGCCTGATGAACTGGGTCTCGTACTTTGCAGCTGATGGATGATCTCCTGAACGTCCTCGATCAGGCCGGACTGATTGCGGATCAACGTCTTCAAGGAGGTGAACAATCGAGTGATCTGATCTCGATCGACTGGCTTGGCGCTACTGCGCGAGTCGTCCGAAAGCACCTCCGTGTTGCGAGTGGATTCGGCCGAATCCGGCGAAAGTGTGACCTGGATCTCCGTTAGGAGTTGGAAGTCCGCCTCGAGCATGGCTTTGACTGCATGGATTTGTAGCAGCAATGCGTGGACCAAGTCTTGGCTTACTGCACCACCATCCTCGCTGGGCAACCTGTCCTGGTTTGCCGAAGCTGGCCCGCCCATGTCATCGCCAGTGGGTGTCCCGGCGTTTGGACCCATGGCCTTACGAGGGGTGCTGAGGAACTCCTTTCGCTCGTTGACCAACTCGCTGTTCTCATCCACCAGCCGATTCATCTCTTTGGCTAGTCTATCTCTGTCAGTCTTGAGTACCCGGCAGTCCTCCTGCAGACTCGTGTTCAGCTGAGAAAGCTTCATCATCTCGTCACGCATCTGATCGATGTCGGCGAATAGCGAGGCGAATCCCTCCGATTCGAGCGTAGAGTCTAGGGGATTCTTGGCTCCGGTGTATGGTTCATTCGAGAAAGATGGATAGGGGATCAATGACTCTTGGTTCACGGAATCGCTTGGCGTGGGCGGAGCAATGCTTTGGCTCTGACGCCTACTGGCACTCTCTTTGCGGTCAAGCTCTTGCGACAATTGCTCCACGTCGTACTCCAGTTTACGCGCGTAATTGATCAACTCCTGACGGTCACTCTCAAGGTGGTCGATCTGACGCTGGTAATTGTCCGCGTCCGCGTCCGTGATCGCACCGGACACGGCCTCCTGCTCGGTCTTGACATCGGTGTGCTCCACCAGGTCCGTCTCGGCCTGATTCTCGAGTTCGCTCGCGTAGCTCGCCCACAAATCTCGATTGCTACCCATGTCGCTTAGTTGCAAGTGGAGGTTCTGGTTTTCGTTTTGGAGGTGCTCGTTGCTGATCACGATGTCGTCCCAGAGTCGGTTGAAGCGCTGCTCCTGGTCTGCCAGTCGTTGCTCGTAGATCTTCTGGATTCGGGCGAATGTGGGGGCGTTGAGACTCCTGGACGCGTGTCTGGAGCCAGGACCGGCGGATTTGGTGAGCTCCGTCTCCACCTCTTGAACCGAATTCCTCCAGAACTCCACTTTGCTGCGGAGCTCCTCGTTCACCTCCACCAACACATCGATCTCTTCCTCGAGCGTCCTTCTGTCCTCGTGAAGGCTGTCGATCCGCTCCGCCTCCTGTGACAAGACCTCATTCAGCTCCTCGATGGACTTCTGCAGGCTGTCGTAATGCCGCTCGAGCGACTCGTGCTGCGCTTCCAACGCCTCGACCTCTGTCCGCAGGCTCTCCTCCTCCGCTCTTCTGTCTCGGATCTGGGTGGAGAAGAGTTCGGATTGCTCCGCGAGTTGGAGGGAGGTTTTCGAGTATTCTTCCCGGGCAGATTTCACCCGAGACTCCAGGGAGTTGGCGTCCGCCATGATCTCGGAGAGTTCCTTGGCCAGGCGGGATTTCTCCTCCACCGCTGCGGTCACCTTCTTATGGAACTGGTCAATCTCCTGGTTCAACTCGGTGCACTGCTGCCGCAAGGAATCCCGTTTGTTGGTCAGCCTTTCAAGAACCGTCTCGTTGGTCAGCTACATGGAAACAGTTGAGCGAACGATATCCAGGGGAGGAGGGGGTATGTGTGGTGGGACCATTGCTTACCTCGGAATAAACCGTCAGCTGCTTCTCCAACCGATCGCATCTGCTCCGGAGCTCGTCTCGCTCCTCCTCCAAGTCCAGATAGGCGATCTCATTCTCCACCGCCCGGATCTCCAGGTCTTTCTTCTCCACCTCAAGGCTCTCGAGCCGATCCCTCGACTCCGAGAGCTGAACGGCCATTTTGTTGAGCGAGTTGCCGTGGGATCGGAGCTGACTCTTCGTGTCGTTCAACTGATCCTCTAGATCCCACTTCTCTCGTTCCAGGTTCTCAATCTCCTCCGCATGCTCCACATCTCGACGTCTAAGGGATTTCTCAACCTTCTGTTCGAAGGATGTTTTCCACCGAAGTACCTCCTCCTCAAGGGACTTGACCGACTCCCGGAGCATCTGCTTCTCCGTGTCGACCTGAAGCAGGTAGGAATCCGACCTCACCTTGGCGTCGAGGGAGATCAACGCCTGGGTCAGCGCCTCCTGGAGCCAGGCCATCTCCTCTTTGCAGTGATCGATTTCTCGACGGGTGGCGAGTTGGTCCGCCTCGTATTTCTCCAGTATCCGGTCCCGCTGCTCCTGGACCGCGGCTATCTCCTCTCGGTAGCTGTACTCCCGTTTGTCGAAGGAGGTTTTCTGCTGGTGCTTCTCTTCCATTAAACGGTCCACCTCTCCCCTCAGTCCCTGAATCTCCTTGACCCAGGAGGGAGGGGCACCCTCCTCTACCCATGGATGCCCACTGGCTTGTGGGATGGGTGATAGGGACGGTGAGATGGAAGAAGGAGAAAGGACGGAAACTCCGGCCGAAGCATCCTCCTCTACCTCCTTGATCTACACGACAAACAAACCGTCACTTAATGGACCCGAGGGGGTGAGTGTGCATAACCACCAGGGCTAACACTTACCGAACTCTCCGTGGGCTGTCGAAAGGGGCCGGGGAACTTCCCGAAGTGAATAGTCCTGAAAGAAACGGTGCCGAACCCTTTAGTACCCCGGTTCACAACATACATCTCCCCCATCTATCGACTCACCTTCTCCTCGGGAGCTTTTCCGTCTCGTACGTGGGGACATTCCGGAACCTAAGCTCGTCTAGGCTGGCGGAGGTCGCGAGGAAAGAAAAACGGGTTCAGTGTCTAGGTTGGTGTTGGAGCGGGGAGAGAGAGGGAAGGGGGAGGATCCTGGCTGCGGCGGGTGAGTGGGGTTGTGTGGAAGGAAAGGACTTTACATTTTGGAGGTAACCTGATTGGTTCCTGGCGAGGTTGGACCGGACAGAAATGCTTTGTTTGGGGTGAGTGGTCTCGTAGGGGCAGCCCGAGGGGCCGGTTCGTTGGTGGGATTTCGAAAGAGCCCCAGTAAGGTGCCAAGGCTTGTCCCGTCTTCTTCACCGCCCATAGCGTCGGGATGGTCGAGGAAGATACGAGTTGTCAAAGTCGAAAGTTAAGGGGTGGGGGTAAGTTTATGCGGGCGTGGGTATTTAAGGTGGAATTAGGTTGGTGGTGGGGGAAGGGAATTGGAGGTGAGCGCGGACCGAATGCTTACAGTCGAAGGGCGAGGTCGTGGTAGCAGTTGTTCAATCGCTGGTGGAGACAAAGTCGAGCCAAAAATATCAAAACCGACTTCTAAAGCTATAGAAGGCAAATGCATACACCAAGTCAAAGCCTCCAAAGGGCGAAATTGTGGACGCCACTAGAGAGGGGAATGGAAGTGGATGTGAAAGCGAATGTGAATGTGAATGCGAATGTGACCTACGGGTAATCGCTTAATGTGGGAAGAGTGTCACCAAATTCGGATGCGATCTGAGTCCAAATCCTCGCCCGTCTGGATCCCGGTGGTGGATCATTGTTTCCTGGACCCGCCGAAAAAAACCCACGAAAACAATGGCCCTCGCTGCACCCAAATCCGCATTGTTGTATGTCGAGTGAAAGATGCACCCTTCTTTCACTGAAACGGCCGGGTGCATATGCCGATTAATCTATTCATTGGCCCCGCTCAGTAATGGCCCATCTCATCCCCAATTGGTGTAACAGTAGTGGATCCTCGGAACGATCTGGTTGTCAGGATCCTTGGGATAGGGTTTCGAATTGTTGCTTCATTGTTAGTTGATGATGAAGAGGGTTGTTTCTATGTTTGATGGATGTCTGGTCAATGGGCGCCCAATTACCATCGATCTGCTTGTCAACCGAGGCCACATGTTTGGTTGAAGCAACTATCTTTCGATCCATCCTTAGAAGATGATCAACACATCACAATCCGTTTCAAACTGGTCCCCAGTGTGGAACAGTATTCTATTCTTGGAAAGTAAATAAGGTAAGGCAGACAGGATATCTACAAATTGATCCACCCATAGTGGAGATGGTCATCAGATTTTGGAGTTCTGTATTGCACTAATTGATTCTTGCACTGGGTGACTAGTTCAAGATAAAACTAATCAGTGCATTTCCCCATTGCTTCAGTTGCAAGCCAACTGACCTTTGCCCTCACCCCTACAACTCTATGCTTAGGTTATTATGGTATTTTTTGCTTTACCAAAGAGCCAAAATATACCATTTGTTCAACCCCACTGTACTACAGTCTATTAAAGTAACAAATGCCACCAGTAATATGGCTGGTATGGTGAAGTCAAGGTATGGTATTGGGGATGCTCTTTGTAGATTATCTCACAAATAAATTAACTGGTTGGAGTAAGGTGTATTAATACACTAATATACTGCTGAATACTTAGTGCATTTAAGATTGCTATACTGATACATTAGTCTGCCAGGCCCTATGAAAGATAAGTTGGTCCCCCAGTTGGATCTAATCCTGTCTGGCCATCAAGATTATGTCAAGATACTTAACATCAACTGAACATTGGAGTTCCTTTTCTACTTGACCAAGTCCCGGTGTTATTGAGGCATTTGACAGTTCAGTTGATATGAATTGTCTACTGTGAAAAAAAACTTGGCAGTGTTTGGACAACCTTATAGTGGCCAACTACTTTTTCTCTATAAGGCCACTACCAATTTGCCCAACATTATAATATTTTCTACCTCTCCATATGCACCCAAATCCTTGCACTGTAAATTTGCTCCTATTTATTGCACCCCCTTTTCCTGTAGGTATATCATATTCAGTACAAGTAAAGAAACTGTAGTCTCTTGCTTACTTACCTTATCATACCCATACATTTGCTGCAATTGACATACTTTTAATGCCTGAACTACAAAGCATTTTGGTATGATGCCTGCACAGTAGACATATGCCCTGTATTGCTGGTAAAATAAACACAATCAAACCCTATGCAAAATCTCAAACTTGGAGTTCAGCTAATAATCTGCCCTATGAAAAATAATTTGGTCCCACAGGTGGATCCAATCCAGATCAACCGTCAGGATCCAATTTAAAGACCATCCTAATACCAGCAGCTTTGAGTTAGTGACCCTCTTGACAATCTTATAATGGGATCATGGCGGTGTTTTGCTAATTTTACTACTAAATAAAGGGATAAAACTTGACAAGATTTGATTGGTGCTGTGACAATAATTGCATAGTATTGTTGCGGTCTTTTAGCACACTACAACTATTTTAAGTGGAACCAACCAGCCATGACATTCAATTGCCTTATATGGCAAGAAACTTGACGGTATTTTGATGGCCTCACAGCAAGATGCTTATGGCATTATATCAACATTATGATGGCCTACAGCTGGTTCTGTATAATGCTACCTTACCAATTTACCAAATGATATTTCCTTTTTCTACCTCCCTTTGTGCAATTCATATATTCCACTGTAGAATCACCCCTCTTTATTTGCTTACCCACTACTACCTGGGGTATTCCACGTATAGTTTGAGTCAAAAAAAACTATGGCCTCCTGCATACTAACCTATACAAACACACACACCTGCCGCAATTGATTTACTTCTATCTCCTCAACTTTATGGCTTTTTAGTGTGATACTTGCAAAGTTGCCATATACCTTGTACTGCTGGTAACATATACATCTTGAAAACATATGCTTGGTTGTTGCCACTTCTGTTATGAATACCTCCTGGATATCCACAAAGAACTTCTTGGTGTTTAGCCAGCATATTCCTTCACCCTGCTGGATTCTAGTCCCCCTTGTAGGTGTGCTCTGGCTTTTGTTTGTGTGAATTCTGTATTCAATGGTGTAGAAGTTGGCTTGTGACCAAGAGAAATCCAGCACACCTTAGTAGAGTTTTCCTAATAAGAATTAGTTGCTTGTTGCACCCAACCCAACTTTGCATTACTTAACTGATTACCCATGCATTGGGGCTGCTTAGCTTCTTAATGCCATAGGCATAGGTATCTCCATGTGCACATTTGTCCTAAGTGTTTTCTAGCTCTTCCTAGCTGTCCTCTATGTGCCAACTCATCACATCCATGACAGACTTGAAGGTAATATTCTTGATGAGATTGGGATATGGTAGTACCTGCAACTTGACTTGTCTTCCTATCTCTCCACACATCCACTCCATAGAAAACTCCCAAAAGGTGAAGCAAGGCCCAATACTCTCCACACAGTTTGCAAGATGAGGTAGAGAATGGATACAGTAGCAGCAGAGATTGACATATTCAGCTCCATGTTTGTAGTATAGCTGCTCAAATCCCATCACAAACTCCTCACACAACAGCTGTAGATGTGTCAAGTTGGCATTGGTGATCTGCTTCTGGATAAATATTCCTACAATGCTCATATATGACTCCTAATACTTTCAATTTACTCTTGGTAGGAATGGCTTCAGAATGCTACTTGAATAAATATGTATCCAGTTCATCCAGTCTTTGCATTTATATTGTTGCATATGTGTATGAATGTTAATTGGGACTTGTGGTAAGTACTTAGGGTAGCAGATACTCTGCAATATCTTGCCAATTCTATTAAATTTCTCTGGTATCTCAAAGGGCTCATTTAGCTTGAAATGCCCCATGTACAACTTGGTCATCGCTATAGGGATATTGTTAGAAAGCAAGTGTATTGCTCCCAGTGGAAAGCTTTTGCTCCAACAGATACCCTCTATCTTGGTATCTTGGGTTTCCAATTGATTTCATATTCTGGCCAATGGCTTATAGCTTGCCAACTTTGCTGCAACTGCATGCTGACTTCTGGACATTCTCTCTGCAGAAAGATGATGTTCTAAGTGCTGGTGTTTGGGTAATAGTAATGTGTGAGAGTTATGGAGTAAATCCCCTGGATCTCACACATTTGACAGCAATACCATCTATTGTGCTCACAAACACCTGCTATCCTGCTGATTGCCAGGGTATCTCAAATGCAGATGATAATATGCACTTTTACATGATGGCCATTTACTTTTATCCTGCTGGAAAGCATACAAAATTTATCTAGCAATGGATACAGGTAGCTGTCCAGGTTGGACAGTGATTTAGGCCCCAATACCAGTGAGACTACCATCAGATTATTGCTCTGATATGGTAAGATGGGTGGCAGAATCAGATTGATGAGAATCAGTGGCCAGCAGGATTTGCTGGTAGAGTACTTGTTCAATGAGAATCTGTCAAATACTAAGGCAAAGGCATGATCATATATACCTTCCAAGTAGCCATTGTTCTTAGCTGTTTGTAACGTTTGCCATCAAATATATTGGATATGTTTGTACTTAATTTGTACAAGTACAGTACTGTATAGCTTTGCAGTATTTGTTGGACTCCATCAGCTTCCTCAGACAGGGTATTACCAGAATATATCCAGAGTGTGAACAATGTTTTCCTTCAATGGTGGTGGATTCCTGACAACATGAACATGTTGCAGTGGTAGCATTTTTGGATGTCAATGCTATGCAACTGTTAACACATGCTGGAATCAGGACAGTTTCTGGGTCATATGTTGCAAGCCAGATGATGGTTCTCCACTTGTACCATGTACATGGTAAGTTGCATCCCGGTTTGATTTTGGCAAGAAGTAGTAATAAATCCTCAAAGCCCCATTACAGATATTAGTGGAAACATGCCACTTCTCTAGCCACAACATTACATCATTCACCAGTAGATGGATAACTGGACTCTTTTGGCTCCATAAAGTTTCCTTGGCATTTGTTTCAACAGGTGTTGTCTCATTGCATATAGGGATTTGACCAGGCTCATATATGGTACTGTTGTTAGGGGAGATAGGCTCAAGATCCATCAGTTATCCTTCTTTGTCAGAGCTATCACTCTGCATGCCATATGCAGAAGGCTGAGGTGAGCCTAAAGGTATTAAAATTCACCTGACTCAGTTTGCGCAAGGTGACAAAGACAGCCAGGTGCTGAAATAGAAGTATCAACTGGCTGGCAAGATAATGTTGGTACAGTTGTGACCAATGAATGGTCAAATATGACTTGTGTGGCAAAACACTGGCCATGATCCTTGTAATACTTCCTATGCTGTCTGCGTGCTTTATGGCTGAGAGCCTTGCCACAATAGCCACATGGTCTTTTTTCTCTTCTCTTATGGCAATGAGTCAAAGTAGTCTTGTCCATGGGGCAAACAGTTTGACCTACAACAATGTAACACTATTATATCACTTTTTGGACAATACTCATGTGAACTTAAGACAGTCTTGTATTTGAGACATTGCACCTACTTGAATGTAAGATTGAATGATGACCTACCATAGTAAGCATTATAAATTAAGTTGTGGCACCACATACACATGTATAAGCAGCACTATTTCCCCTTTGGGTTAACTCACTTTCATATATATGCTGCCAAAAAATAAAGCAAAGTCATCTGGTTCTCAACCTAACCCCACTGCTGACAGCTACCAAAGAACAGTTGAACAACAGCTTGCTTTGATATTCAGTGCAACAAGCAGGGCTACATCCAAAAGAGACCCTGTGGACAGTGTGCCCATTGAAGGTAATAATGTGGACTCCTCAGACTCTCAGTCAAGTAGGCAATTGAGAACCTCTGCAGAGCCACAAAATGACTGTTATGCTCAGGCAGATGAGAATGTAGCAAATACAGTACGCTCAGTTGAAGACCAGCAAGTGGCCATCACAACATCATGACCACCCATATTAGCAAGTATGTTGTCAGCTCATACCAAAGCATTAATGAAGCAATTAGGTGCAGTGGCTGATAGGATAAATGCAATAGCCCAGAGAAATCAGGAAATAGTCTAGAAACAGGATGAGCAGATAATATGTGTAGCACAAACAATATCCCAGGTGGAGAATGCAGTATTTTTACTGCAAAGAAGGAACTCAAGTAGCTCAATGCCACAGCCAAGAATTGAGCCATTTTTCAATCTAACTGCAGAGGAGCACCATACAGTCTTTGAAGCACAACAACAGTTCCCAAAGATAAGGCTACAAGCGTCAAAGAGACATCAGGTAGCTGGAAGAGAGCCAATTAGGGACAAGCAGGCAGACACAGATACACCAGCACAACATTTATCAAGGAAAGATCATGGTACCACTCAAGAAGCACTCAGTTAAAGTAGCAGTGAAGGACCTGGCAGTGATAAAGAAAAATGTAAATGGAAAAATGACTATCCAAGCCTGAGACAGGGTGGCATGCAAAAAAAACTGCAGTTCTTGCCAATTAACACCACAAGCTCTGAGCAGACTGAATTCAAGCATAGTCAAGATGAATTACCAACAAGAAAACAGCTGTTTTCACAAGAGTCAGAAGCGCAGCCAGTTGAGCTATACTCTAGCAAGGTTAATGAGCTTGCAGAGAAAAGCAATTTGTCTACCACAGCCTCCACATCCTCCATTGTTGATAGAGTGGAGATCCCACTGATAGACAAGGCTACAATGTCAAGAGCTTGAAAGACATCACAATGCCTTCAGTGGAATTTGGAACATTAATAAGCACACCATGAGGTTGCAGCACTTCTTCAAGTGCAGTGCTCAAGAAAACATACTGAAATATTGCAAGGATTTATTCAAAGGACTGGAAGATCAGATGCCAGACCTTGGAGTGCTGGCTGAAGACCAGGACATGTGGAAACCAGTGAACAAACAATGGCATAAAGCCATTGGGTTGCTGCCAAAGTTGTGGAACCAGAGGATTACAGCAGAAGTCCTTTTTGAGTGGTGGATTTTAATGGAGTTACTTGCTGAGTGTGGGGTTGGGCTCAATGTTAGTGTAGGGTATAGAGACTTGAATAGGTCAATATAATTGGCATTTGATCTACAATTGAGGTTTTGACAGAAATAAATCAATTTATATGTATGAAGAGTAAGAGAAATGGTTGAGTCATGAAGTAAGGAGTGTAAAAAAGAGGCAATAGCCAATCAATGCACACAAACATATGAGGTGATAGAGTGTCTGGGGTCAGAGAGTGAGCAAATTGGCAGGGACCTAATCAAAAGCCACTTATATATTGTGGTGATGAAGAATCTTGACTTAGTTTTTTGTGGAATCTGGGGTGCAATTATTTTTCAACAGTGTCTGGATGGTGTCCTAATGGGATCAGTACCTCTTAGTCACAGGACTTTAACTTTGTGATGGCCCTTTGGTGGGATCAATATTATAATATCTCATAGCAATGCTGGTACTCTGCTGGTATTCTAGTAGTGCTCAACTGGCATTCAGCCTGTAGTCTCCTTCATATTCTCTATTACAACTCTTTATGCAAGTAGTAGGTAGCTGAAAGCTAAAATTAGTATCAATGCTAGTTGTCTTAGTGTTCTCTTGAAAAGAAAATCTGCTTGGCTGCCAAATAGCTAGTACTTGAGATATTGAGAGCTGGAAGCTCAGAGAAGAGTAGAATTCAGCTGGTATTATGATTGCATTCTGCCAGCCATTTTTTAAATTTTTTGTAGGGAAACTCTGCTACTGATAACCCTCCTTTTCTATGACCATTCACACATCCTCATCTTAGATATTTACTAACACGTTGCTTTACTAGGCCAGTCCATTACTACTCCCTGCTTTATTCAGGCCCCTCTGACAGGAATATTCTCTTCTCTGTTGTGTTGTATTATAATTAGTTTGGAGCTTATTGGGCAATGCAAAGGCTGACAAATAGTATACATCAGCTTACAGTATACTATTACTGAAATAGTTTATTAAGAGTTTGATATACCAATAAAAGATGGAACTTTCACTAAAACCCTCAAAATTAAGCTCAAAATACACTATTGGTAGTGTTTCCAACTTCTACAGCAGAGTTCTGACCTTCTGTTGAGTAGTAGGCTGATTTACTGATATAGAAGCTTTTCCTTGTTTGGAAGTTATTTGCCTTTGTGAGAAAATACATACTGATATAGAAACTCTAGGCTCCCAGTTGACCCTAAGCTGTGGGTGTAGGGATCTCTAAAGGGGTGTCTTTAGAGTAAAAGGACTTTTTTATATTGGTCTCTAAAGTAGACTTTACACTAAAGGGGCTTCTAAAGAGGGTGTCTTTAGAGTAAGGGGCTTCTCAGAGGGGACTTTTCCAACAGGATAGTATACTTATAGTCAAAGAATCCTTGCAATTTTGAAGTGCATTTCTTGAGTGCTGCTCTTGAAGTAGTGCTACAACCTCTTGGTGTGCCTATCAATGTTCAAAAGCTCCACTGAAGGCATTGTGATAGTCTTTCAAGCTCTTGACATTGTAGCCTTGTCTGTCAGTGGGATCTCCACTCTATCATCAATGGAGGATGTGGAGGCTGTGGTAGACAAATTGCTTTTCTCTGCAAGCTCATTAACCTTGCTAGAGTATAGCTCAACTGGCTGCGCTTCTGACTCTTGTGAAAACAGCTGTTTTCTTGTTGGTAATTCATCTTGACTATGCTTGAATTCAGTCTGCTCAGAGCTTGTGGTGTTAATTGGCAAGAACTGCAGTTTTTTTTGCATGCCACCCTGTCTCAGGCTTGGGTAGACATTTTTCCCTTTACTTTTTTCTTTGTCACTGCCAGGTCCTTCACTGCTACTTTGACTGAGTGCTACTTGAGTGGTAGCATGATCTTTCCTTGATAAATGTTGTGCTAGTTTATCTGTGTCTGTGATAGTCTTTCAAGCTCTTAACATTGTAGCCTTGTCTATCAGTGGGATCTCCACTCTGTCAACATTGGAGCATGTGGATGCTGTGGTTGACAAGTTTCCTTTCTCTGCAAACTCATCTACCTTGCTGGATTGAAGCTAAACTGGCTACACTTCCAACCCTTGGGAAACAGTTGTCTTGCTGGTAATCATCTTCATTATTACAAGATTTAGCCTGTTCTGCATTGACAACTCAAGTTGTTGAGGGCTGCATCTTTGTTCTCACACTTCCCTGTTGCTGGCTTGGGTAGAATATTTCCCTTTACTTTCCCTTTATTACCACCTGATCTCTCACTGCTACTTTGACTGAGTTCTTCTTATATTGTCCCACATTTTCTCCTTGGTAAATGCTACAATGGTGCATCTGTTTCTGTCTGCTTGTCCCTCACTGGCACTTTCTGTCTACATGATGTTTCTTTGCTGCTTGCTTCAAGCATTTAGCCATGCTGGTGAGAGGCTACTGAAGAAGCCACTGGTCCTTATCAGTGCCAGTTTTTACACCACTATTTTGATTGAATACTTATTGCACTGAACTATATTCTGTGCTTGACAAATACTGCACTGATAAATTGGATTCTGCTGGCTTGTCTCTTATTGGCACTTTTCGGCAAACTGGCATGTCTTTGTGGGTTGTTTGTAGCTTACAGCCCTGCTTGTCACAAGCTCTTCAGGAAGATGCTGATTTTTAGACATGGTACCCTTGCTCCTCTGCCTTTGGTAGTTGCTGCTATTCCAAAATAATCTCTTAGCATACCAATACTGGCCAAAATCAGCATGCTTGCTTGAATCCAGGATAATGCTTATGGGACAGGTTAAGAGCATTTGGCTTGACCTTGAGTTCCTGATGGCCCAATGGTATCATCAAGTGAGGGTACTCTGTTTGCAATATTCTTGTCTGCCTGAGCATTTTGGTCAGCTTGTGGCTCCACAGTGATACTCATTTGCCTACTTGACTGAGAGCCTGAGGAGTCCCCACTTTTACATTCAATGCGTACACTGTCAACATTTCCAATTTTGAATATAGATATTCTTGCTGCTCTGAATGTCAAAGGAAGCTGTTGTCCAAACATACTTCTGCTGCTGTCAGCAGTGGGGTTTGGTGGGGAACCAGACAATTCTGCTTTATTATTTGGCAGCACATATAAGGAAGTGATTCAAGCCAAAGGGGAAAGAGTATTATATACATGTGTATGAGGTGCCACAGACTTATTTATAATGCTAACCACAGTGGGTCATCATTGAATCTTATACTACTGTAGGTGGAATGGCTCAAATACAAGACTGCCTCAAAACCACAGGAGGATTGATAAAAAATTGATATATTGATGAATGTCAAGCTGTTTGCCCTGTGGACAAAACTTCTTTGAGTCAATGCAGAAAATGAAGAGAAAAAAGACCATGTGGCTATTGTAGCAAGCCTGTCAGCCATTAAGCATGCAGATGACACAGGAAGTATTACAAGTATCACAGCCAGTGTTTTACCACACAAGTAGTATTTGAGCACTCACTAGTTACTAATGTAATAACAATATATTTCCAGCCAATTGAAACTTTCATAATTGTAAGTGCCTACACTAGCCACCTCATGCAAACTGATCCAGGTAAGCTTGTGATGCCTTTGGGCTCACCTTAGCCTTTTGAGTATGGCCAGCAGAGTGATAGCTCTGAAGAAGAAGTCTCATTGATGGAATGTGATCCTATATCCCTTCACATCAGTGCCCTGGATGTGTGGTAATGGAAAGTATTCCATTACTACAATATCTCTAAACCAATATTGCACTCATTTCTTTATTTTGCTTTTTGCTGTTGTAACACACAAGTGAAAGATCAAGAATTTCCAACTTTGAAGAACAAATGCTCCAGACCCTGACAAGCAATCCACCCAAGAATATTATGTCATACAGAACACGTAGTAGCCAACACATGTTTCAAATGACAGCTCATTTGAAGCAGCACTTATGGAGTTATGACCAAAAGAGTCCAATTATTTTATATACTATGCCTTATTGCTAGGATTACTATGGTGACTTTGATTGTGTGTAACTTCCAAACCAGGCAAACAAATCATGTGATATTTTTACAGGTGCTGCGCCTATGTCTGATCTGTGCCACTGCAAAATTGTAGCTTTGTATCACATGTATTGCTTGCGCAATTGCCCAAAAGCTTTGATCCTTCAGTATTTTCATATATATGACTTCCCCAGCTGAAAAATAAAGAGTGAGCCTCTCTTTCCAGAATCTCCACACTATGATTACAAGTTTAATGGTTATAAGACTTCCCCTGCATCACTTGCACTGTTGAGTAATCTGACTTTGATTGGTACTACATCAGTAAAGAGACCGCAAAGCTCACAAGAATCCAATATAGGTTCTACAAGAAACTACCACTTTTCTGTTAGAAAAGTCCCCTCTAAGAAACCCCCTTAGACACCCCTTTAGTCTAGAGACCCCTTCAGAGACCCCTTTAAGAAACTCCTTTACTCTAAAGAAGCCCCTTTAGGCACCCCTTTAGTGCAAAGTCCACTTTAGAGACCACTACAAGAAGCCCCTTTACTCTAAAGACACCCCATTAGACACCCCTTTAGGTCTAAAGACCCCTTTAGAGACTTCTACAACACATCCCTTTAGGTTAAAGGGGAGTTCAGAATTTCCATATTAGGAAATATTTTCTCAGAAAGGAAAGTGACTTCCAAATAAGGAAAAGTTACTATAAAAGTAAATAAGCCCATTAGTTGACAGAAGGTCAGAACACTTCTGTAGAAGTGATAAACACTGCCTACAGTATATTTTGAGCCTAACATTGAGGAAATTAGTGAAAGTTATATCTTCTATTGGTATATCACACTCCCAATAGATTGTTTCAGTATTAGCACACTGGAAGTTGTTGTATATTGCTGATTAGCCTCTGCATTGTAGAACAAGCCCCAAACTAATCATAATACAACACAACTGATGAGCCCAGCAAAATCACAATGTTCAATGCAACAACACCCATGGAAAAAAATGCCAAGGACACTTAATGGAGCCAAATCAGCGCAGTAATCCATTTACTGGTGAGTGATGCAATATTATAGCTTAAGAGGTGGGGTACTTCTACCAATATCAGTAATGGAGGCTCTGTTATGAATAGACACAAAGCAGGAGAGTAGGGCTAGGTAAGGCAGGACCAGGAAAGGACTTAGGTGCAGATCAACAAGGCAAGGCATGTTCCCAAGGCAAGGCTGTCTATTCAAGATCTGTGTTTATCAGACTGAGGAGTACTCAAAGGGGGATAGGACTATCTATCCTTTTTGGCTATACTGATGCCAAGAGATATTGTCTAATACTAATGGGGTTGTGGGGTGACGCACAGCAATGGGCCTGGGGATAATGACATAGATGACACAGCACTGAAACCAGATGGGGAAATGGGTTGGGTCACCTGATCATGTGACTAAGACATGAGACCTAGTATTTCCAGATATGGTACTGAACTATGAAAAATACAATAGGAAGCTTCCATGGAATATTCCATTGTGTAACAATGGTTTGGAATGGACAGGAACTTTCTGGAAGGTGGTAGTAGGTTCCAGAAGGAATCGCTCAGAAATTGAGCTAGGGAGCTGAAACTTGGCATGGGTGTTCATGGTTGTCATGTGATCATGACAGGCTCTGAGCATATACTGCTAGTTCATGCTGAATTTATTCCAGGATGCAATTTATCATGTACTTGGTACAAATGAAAATCTGTCCTACCGCTGGCAACATATTACCTAGAGATCAACCTGATAACAGCATGTATTAACAGTGGTATGATATTAGCATGAGAAAATGTCACCATTGCAGGGTGTCCCACTTGTTAGGAATCCACCACCATTGGAGGAAAATATTGCTCACACTCCAGAAATGTTCCAAATAAAGAAGCTTATGCAGTCCAACAGATTGTGTGAAGCTATAAAGTGCTGTACCCAGTGTCAATCAATCACAAACATTTCCAATATATCTAATGGCAAACATTATAAACAACTAAGAAGCAAGTGCTACTCTGAACAAATGTATAATCATGCCTTTGCCTTGGCACTTGAGGGATTCTTATTAAATAAGTACTCTACCAGCAAACTCTCCTAACCACTGATTCTCATCAACCTTTATATGCGGCCAATCTCATAGTATCCAAGCAGATATCTAAGGGTAGCCTCACTGCAATATGAGTCTTCATTTTTTGTCCGACCATGATAATTACCTGTTTCCATTGCTGGATGAATTTTTTATGTTCTCTGGCATGATAATATCATATGGCCATCTTGTCAAAGTGGATATGATCATGTGCATTTGAGATACCCCAGCCATTGACAAGAAAGCTGGCTTTTCTGGGCAGAATGGATGGTATTGCTGTCAAATGTGTGAGATCATGGGTACTTACTCCATAACTCACACACATTTTCATTGCTCAAGCACCAGTACTAAGAACATCATCTCCCCCCAGAGAGAACATACAGAAGTCAGCACACAATGTAAGCAAAGTTGGCAAGCTATAAGTCATTGGCTAGAATATGAATTCAATCAGAAACCAGAGATACCCCTACAAAGAATACTTAGTCACACGGATGGATCCAATCTAGATCAGCCATCAAAATCCCATCAGGAGACTGTGATAATACTAGCAGCTTGGAATTAATGACCCATTGCACAATCTTATGAGAGGATCATTATGGTGTTTGGCCAATTTTACAGTCAAATAAAGTTTAAAACATTATAGTACCTAGTGTTGTAAGAGTATTGGAGATATTGGAAGTAACTGGGAGAACAAGTAGATTACGCGGTTTTCACCTGATAATAGACTTGTTCTGTTGGAGAGTGCCACATAGCACCAGCCTGTTTATAGTGCTAGATCAATCTGGCACTCTACGGCACTATCTGGCACTATAATTTCTACCATGATGCCGGTGGTATGATACAGTTACTGGTAATTTTACTCAATCTTATTTATGTTGCCCAGAATAGTGCTTTACTTGCTTTATTTACTCTTCATAATGCTCCAGACAGATTTCTCTCAGTGGATGTCTTCTTGTATGAGCATACTGTGCATTAATAAGTATCTTAACAATTTTACCTATTCTGCTGTTTTCTCCTATATATGACTATCCTCTGTATTTACCTGCCAATATGCTGAATCTCTTCAGATATCCAAATGTGTGCTCTACCCTCACTCTGAAATGATTAAATATCTCATTGTAGAGCTTCTGCTTCCTGCTAAGCACACCATTCCTTGGCTTCCTATAAGCTGTAATACATCCTAATCTGTGACAATCCTCTCCTGTATAGGCTAAGTCTGCCATACATTTCTCCCCTCTACTGAATTCAGGATGATTCTCTACCCAGAGTGATTTGTCATGCCTACTTCCAGCAAATGGCCCACTAAGCTAGATGATGTTACCCTCAATGTCAGACAGTGCTTGAAACTTCACACAGTGTGCCTTGTACTTGCCAGAATAAAAGTGCCTCTGCCCTCTAGAAGGTCTGTTAATCCTCACTGAGAAGGTATCCAAAATACTCCTTATATGGAACTGTGGTAATGGGAAGTATTCCATTACTACAGTATCTCTAAACCAATATTGCACTCATTTCTTTATTTTGCTTTTTGCTATCACAACACACAAGTGAAAGATCAAGAATTTCCAACTTTGAAGAACAAATGCTCCAGACCCTGACAAGCAATCCACCCAAGAATATTATGTCATACAGAACACGTAGTAGCCAACACATGTTTCAAATTACAGCTCATTTGAAGCAGTACTTAAGGAGTTATGACCAAAGGAGTCCAATTATTATATATACTATGCCTTATTGCTAGGATTACTAGGGTAACTTTGATCACGTGTAACTTTTAGACCAGCCAATCAAGTCACGTGATATTTTTACAGGTGCTGCGCCTATGTCCGATCTGTGCCACTGCAAAGTTTTAGCTTTGTATCATGTGTATTTGTTGCGCAATTGCCCAAAAACTTTGATCCTTCAAAATTTTCATATATATGACTTCCCCAGCTGAAAAATAAAAGAGAGAGCCTCTCTTTCCAGAATCTCCACACTACAATTACAAGTTTAAAGGTTATAAGACTTCCCCTGCATCACTTGCACTGTTGAGTATTCTGACTTTGATTGGTACTGCATCAGTAAAGAGACTACAAAGCTCACAAGAATCCAATATAAGTTCTACAAGAAACTACCACTTTTCTGTTGGAAAAGTCCCCTCTAAGAAACCCCTTTACTATAAAAACACCCCTTTAGTCACCCCTTTAGTCTAAAGACCCCTTTAGAGACCCCTTTAAGAAACCCCTTTACTCTAAAGAAGCCCCTTTAGGCACCCCTTTACTCTAAAGAAGCCCCTTTAGGCACCCCTTTACTCTAAAGAAGCCCCTTTAGGCACCCCTTTAGTGTAAAGTCCACATTAAAGACCACTACAAGAAGCCCCTTTACTCTAAAGACACCCCTTTAGACACCCCTTTAAGTCTAAAGACCTCTTTAGAGACTTCTACAACCCAACCCTCTAGGTTAAAGGGGAGTTCAGAATTTCCATATTAGGAAATATTTTCTCAGAAAGGAAAGTGACTTCCAATTAAGGAAAAGTTACTATAAAAGTAAATAAGCCCTTTAGTTGACAGAAGGTCAGAACACTGCTGTAGAAGTGATAAACACTGCCTACAGTATATTTTGAGCATAACATTGAGGAAATTAGTGAAAGTTATATCTTCTATTGGTATATCAAACTCCCAATAAACTATTTCAGTATTAGCCTACTGGAAGTTGTTGTATATTGTTGATTAGCCTCTATATTGTAGAACAAGCCCCAAACTAATCATAATACAACACAACAGAACATGTTGCTGAGCACTCTGGGATATGCAAGTCTATTGGAGCTTCTGAACCTAGTATTCCAAGCTTGCTCCAAGTCATTCATACACTCTGCAAGGTGGTTCTCCATTGCTGTCAGCTGGGATTGAAAGCTTCTAGGACTTTTGTTGCCATGGATGGTGGGATGAAACCTTGTGGGGCAATAGTTCTTGTAATAGCAGAGAAGCTTAACAAGGGATCTCCTTGAGTAGATTGGGGTTGATGGTCCACAGTACTTGGAATAGATCTCCTCTAGTGTATCAAAAGGAAATCCAGTGGTAGTGATGGGATTGATGAGAAAAGACCATTCAGGTGAGTAATTCATATTAAGAATGGTGGATGATTGTATGGAGGTGGTTTGAATCAATTTGGCGCAATCTGCATTATTTATCAGATTTTTAATGCATTATGATTAAATCTCCATCAATTACCATGTATCCCATCATTATGTTACAAATATCATCCGCAAACAATGCCTTGGTACTTTTATTGATGCTTTACTCATAAGTCTATAATCAAATAGGAAATCTGTGATAGATGTGACCTGATTGGTGTCAACGCAATCCGTGATGCATCATGCATAATACATGGAAAATTCAACAATCACATCAGTTTTCATATATATTTCATATAAGACCAGGTTGATGCCAATATACTGCTTGTATAAGTATCCAAATTTGTTGCTATGGTCCCATACCAAGTCTCAACTCATCTTTAGTACAACCAGACAAAACCATCCCCAGCTCACAGCATGGTCCGACTGGAAAGCTGATGTCAGATCCGTTGAGTTCTTGCCAAATGATTTTAGTATGCCAAGTGTATATGATGAGCCTTCATACAGATATTTGGGCACTATGATTAATCTAGCAGAACTAGATACACAGAGAGTCAACAAGATGGAAGAATTTGAGTAGAAAGCTGTGGCATGAGTTCTACATCAAGATGCCAGCCGATGTATGTAAGAAGATATATAACAAGACAAGTATTTGAATCAAGAATGAGCTGAGAGTGAGGGGATTTGATGAAGAAGCCGTGCAGGAACATTTTGCGCGCAATTTGCACAGTACGGCTGGACGCATCCGTTTGTGCCTCTACTTTGGAACCAAAGAGATCTTGAATGAGTTTTTGCCTCTAATGACTAATGTACTGCGTGATATATTAGTAGAGCTAAGTGGCTTCCAAGAGCAATATACACAGGACTCATCCAGGCAACAGCTCCAAAGTATCAGACAGAGGGTAAGTGAACACCTTGAGGAATCAGATGGTGAGCTTCAGGAGGAAGAATACAGACCACAAGCAACATTATCCATATTGCA
>MCFE01000092.1:0-175583 GCA_002104905.1 Basidiobolus meristosporus CBS 931.73
TTTGCAGCTGAACATGACTGGTAGGTGTCCTCTAATGCTTTCCAGGCATGCTTTGCCGTTTTTGCTCTTGAGCATTGAATTAGCAATTTGTCCTTGACATTAAGGCAAATGCAGTTAAAGGCACTTTGTTCTTTCTTCTGGTACTTTAAGGCTTCCTCTCCTACGTTTTTAGGAGGGCATTCTTCTCCCATGACAATATCACAAAGGCCTCTTTCTTGTAGCAGCATCTTCATCTTCACCTTCCACACTTGGTAGTTAGATCCATCCAACTTTTCAGCAGAGGGAAAATTCCAGTAATCGCAGTAGTAGACATTACAGAGAGTGACAGCTTGGGGCTCATAACCTGTTGTAAGAGTCTTGGAGATATTGGAAGTGGTTGGGAGAACAAGTAGATTATGTGGTTTTCACTTAATGCTTTATTGAATGTAAAAGTAGTATTTATACTTTTACCTGGTCTTGGCATTACAAGCACATAGAATAGGTTAAGGAAGGTCCCAAGAACATGTGTGCAAAGTTTGGGGCTGTTTGGACAACTTTGAGAATTTTCATGTTCTGGGTACCTGGTATTTTGGTGAAAATATTCTAAGTAAATCCCAACAAGGAATTTGGTCAGTATTCTCTAGGATTTGAAGGTAGTGATCTAAGTGACTAAGTTAGGTGAATATTTAGGTGGAAATACAAATTATTACAACAGATCAGAGACATCTACAATTTGCACTTCCCTCAAAACCGTTGAATTTTATATTTACCCCTGATGAGCTTTACTTTATTGAAACAAACATTAGAGATGAAACAAAACATAAATTAGGCTACTTATTAGAGAGGTTCTAGACCTCTTAATTGGCTTCTTTATTTGTACCTAGATCAGTTCTTGACTCAAATAAGGATTTCACCAACTTGGTGACTTTGCCCCTCCCCTAACTGCATATTTTCTTGATTTTTCACTAGTTTCTCTCTCCACCATGGCTTTAAACTCCCTGAACTTAGACAGAGCTTCTTTCTTTCTCTCAATGAAGTAGACCCATGTGTATCTTGTACAATCATCAATAAAAGTGATTAAATACTTCATCCTGCCTGATGATAAATTTTGCATAGGTCCACATAGATCTGAGTGAATTAGATCTAATTTTATTTTAGTCTTGATTAACCCAGAGCTCTTGAACGGTTGTCTGGCTTGTTTCCCATATATGCAGGCTTCACAGTGCTCCAAATTAGCTGGGGGATCAATTTTTACTCCTGAAACTAGCTGATCTTTGATCATTTTGCACAAATAATCAAAATTGATGTGTCCAAATCTTCTGTGCCAAAGCATTTGTGTTTCTTAATTTAAGTTACTTATATTGGCTTCCAAATATGATAGAATATAAGCAACTTGTATAGATTCTGATCTCCAATACCCAAGGCAATATGGGCACCATTTTGATCAGTGATCTTGCATCCAGAGTTGTCAAAGCTGAAACTGAGTCCTTCTGCAGTGGCCTTGCTTACAGAGAGTAGGTTCTTGGCTATTTCTGGTACATATAGTACTTCTTTAAGTGTCAGTGTATGGCTTCCTTCACTGCTTCCAAGGTTTACTTGGATAGTTCCTTCTCCCACTGTATCAAGTGTTCTATTGTCACTCATGAAAACCTTCTTAATTGGAATTTCTTGATATTGGGTAAAAAGTTCTTTTTGAGGTGTAAATTTTTGAGATGCTCCAGAGTCAATATACCACATCTGAGAATCCTTGTTTGTGGTCATATTTAGTGCATATATGAATAATCCATCTTCAGTTGTTGCAGTATTTCCATATTGAGGCTTTTTCTGCTGATTAACTCTCTTTTTGTGACACTAGTCTGATGTGTGTCCTTTCCTTTTGCAGTAGTTGCAAAACAGGTTGCTGTTGTCTTTGTAGGGCTTTGGGTACCTCCTTTGTTGGTTATCATTGCTTATTAAAGCATTTTCTTCTTCCTTCTTATTGGTGCTTGATTTTCTTAATTCTTCATCCAGGAGCCTTCCATACACATAATTTAAGGTCAAATCTTTAGTTCTGGACTCTAGGGCTGATACAAGGCCCTGAAACCTGTCTTTCAGGTTATGCAGGATGGTAACTATCACATCCTTATCAGTAGTTGGAATACCCACAGATTCCCGTTCATCTACCAGCAAGGTAATTCTGTTAATTAGATTTTTCATTTCTTCTCCTGGCTGCATCTTTATAGTAAGGAATTTTTGTCTCAGATACATTTTCTTAGCAGCTGAACATGACTGGTAGGTGTGTTCTAATGCATTTTAGACATTCTTTGCCATGTTTACTCTTGAGCATTGAATTAGCAATTTGTCCGTAACATTAAGGTATATTGTTGTATCCAAGAGAAAGTGTAATAAAACTCTTGAATAGTTTAACTGAACCAAAGGGACAATTAAGTGCAGAATCTTAGAATTGTCAGAGAGTGGCGGAAATATTAGCAGAAAGATTCTGATCTAATATTGGTCTTGGATATAGCTGGGTTGGCTATAAAGACAATGATATTTGTTTGCTAGGCAGGCTAGGCTTGGTGTTCTTTGGAGTGCTAGATATACTAGGCTTGGATAGGAACTAGAACGGAATTGTTGGGTTCTTATTTTTGCTTGAGACAGAATCTTAATTTTGTTGAGACACACACTAAACCAAAAGGTTCAGTAAACTTTATTTATACTTTTCTGATCAAGTTGAATTAGTAAGCACCAAGAGACTGGACTAATTGAAATCTGTAGGGGTGTTGATAGGTGCATAAGATAAATGAGAAATTGCATCATTAATCAGCTGATGTCTAGGCAACTACTAAGTGGTTGGACAGATCTCAGATGACCAATCACTTGGAAAGGCTTAGCAGATAAGTTGAGGACGTAATGACCACTTAAAAACTGATCAGGTGTGACAGCTAAAAATAGATTCTGAGAAGTGATAACATAAATCATGACAGGGATTAGTTATGATTGGGTTAGGGAAAATCAGTTAGGGTACTAGATTTTCTAACGGAGTGAAATTGGCTAAGTTTTAAATGTTGATGCACAACATCACTTCCTCCTGGGAGAGGAGTTTTCTGATACCTTCTAGGCTCCCCTATGGCTCCAATATTGATCAATGATGGCAACATCATCAAAGTTTGTGTAAGGTTCCCAGGTGTTGTGTTTAGCATCATAACCTTTCCATTTGACTAAATAAAGGCAATTTGGTTCTTCTCCATCATGGTCAACAATAGCTTCAACTTCATAGGACTCAGAAGTAACTGGGTCTTGAGATATGAGCTTGAGTGAAGAAGGTGGAAAGTTTTTTGGTAGCAGTGCTCCAGTATTGTCCTGAAGCACATAAGATCCTCCAGTGGTACGCCTGACAACTTTGAATGGGCCTTCATATTTGGGGTCAAGCTTAGACTGTTGGATTGGATCTAGTGTCATGACATATGACCCATCTGGGAAGCTGCTGTTTCTGTGTCTTGAGGCATATGTTGAAGTCATCTTTTTCTGTGAGGCCTTACTTCTGGCACTGATGGCAGGGTAGACAATGTTGGTAAGGTACTCAAGCCGGTTCTTTAGCTTGTCTGTACTCAAACTTGCTAACTCTGTATTCTGGTAGTCTCCAAAGCGGTAGTATC
Source organism: Basidiobolus meristosporus CBS 931.73 (assembly GCA_002104905.1). NCBI lineage: Eukaryota > Fungi > Basidiobolomycota > Basidiobolomycetes > Basidiobolales > Basidiobolaceae > Basidiobolus > Basidiobolus meristosporus. Next base: position 3,618 of record MCFE01000092.1, read on the forward strand.
TTCTTCCAAACATCAAAGAAAATGGTGTTGATCCATGTAGAGCGGCAATTTTGGTGTTGATAGCATACTGCACAGTGGGGATATACTTGTCCCAATTCTTCTTGATACCTTTGACAGATTTCCTGATGATGTTCACTGAGGTCGGAACATGTCTTTCAGCAAGTCCATTAGCTTTTGGATGATATGGGGTGATCAGACGGTGATCAATGGCGCTATTCTGACAAAGGGCTTTGATCACATGATTTACAAATTCTGTTCCATTATCCAATTGAATGACCTTGGGGAATACAAAAAGGCAGAAGAGTTTGAATAGTTCTTGTGCAATAGTGGCAGCACACTTGTCTGGGATAGCTTTGAGGAAGACAAAATGTGTGCACACATCCACAATTACAAAGAGGTAGTGATTTCCATCATCACTAGTGGTGAAAGGTCCAGCTAGATCAATTGCAATATGATCCATAGGAAGGCTTGCATGGATGGGACTCAATGGGTGAAATCCATGGCGGCTGATATTGTAAAGCTGACATTCTCTGCAAGACTTGACAAATTAGGCAGTCAGCTTTGATATTTGGCCAGTGATATCCATCAGAGTGTAGCTTCTTCATAAGTGTGTCAGCTCCAAAGTGGCCAAGTAGATGACTCCTCTGTATCAACATTTTCCTTTCATTGGTATGGGGGATTTTTCAGGTTGCTGAATCCAGTAGAGGAATTACTTCTGAAGTTGTAGTGAGCTTACTGATTATGTCAGTAATCACATGTCCCTCCCAAGGTGAAGTTAGGATAAGTCTTGAAAGGTGGTCAGGCAGGATGTTGAGGATTCCTGGGCAATGAACAACAGTATATTCATAATCAAGTAGAGTATCCAGTCAGTTGGTAAGCATTGGAGTCAGAGTCTTTTGAGTGTGGATATAGACAAGGGCTTGGTGGTCAGTGTACAAGGTAAAAGGATTACCCCATAGATACTGATGAAACTTCTTCAAGGCAAAGACTATAGCAAGTAGCTCCTTCTTGGTAGCAGAGTAGTTTCTCTCAGCAGGTTGTAGGGACCTGGCTTGGAAAGAGATCCAGTGAGGCGGATTTTGGTCTTCATCTTGATAGAGGACTGCCCCTAACCCAACATTAGATGCATCAGTGGCAACAAAAAAGGTCTTAGCAAAGTCTGGGTAGGATAGGGTGGGTGCTTGTGGGAGCAAATGGCAGAGTGACTCAAATGCTTGGTCATGAACCTTGTTCCAGGCTGAGGGGAGATCAGGACTATGGCGTAATGCATCCAAAGGGGCACTCAAGGAGGACATGAGAGGAATGTGTTCCCTGAAATAGTTGAATACTCCAAGATAATGTTGGAGTTGCTTAGTGCTAGTGGGTTTTGGCCATTCAGGAATATTGACCAGTTTGAAAGGATTAAGCTGGCGGCCATCTGGTGTGACAATGAATCCAAGTAGATTGATTTTGAGGCAGGCAAAGCTGCACTTTTCAGCATTAAGAATCAGTCCAGCAGCTGTCAGTCTATTGATTACATCAGTAACGTGGGTTGCATGATCATCACAGTTTGTGGAAAATATGATGACATCATCAACAAATACTAAGGTGTATGGTACATTCTTGAGTATTATAGTCATGACTCTCTGGAACTTGCTGGTCAGTGTCTTTAGGCCAAGCAGAGCTCCCTGAAACATCCATTGCATATTATTCCAAGTAAAGGCAGTCTTATGCTGATGATCAGGATAGATCTGGAATTGGTGATATGCATCCTTCAAGTCCAATTTGGAGAATACTTTTGCGCCTGATAGTGAGGAAAAGATATCCTGGATTCTTGGAATTAGAAATTTATCATCTTGGAGAAGCTTGTTCAGAGGTCTAGGGTCCAAACAGGGTCTCTTCAGAGTTAGATTTCCATCAGCATCTTTCTTAGGAGCAAGCGTCAAAGGGCTGTTGAATGTTGTGTTGACAGGGGCTTGAGTGATAATTCCATTGTCAGCCCACTTTTGGACTATTTCATCAACTAAGTGTTGACAAGAATGCAGAATTGGGTATTGCCTCCTCCATGTTGACTCACCAGGTGGGGTTTCTAGTGTAACAATGGATTCTGGAATAGGGCAGAAACTGTTCCTGCAAATGGCTAGGTTTCTTTCTATGGCCGGCTGAATTTCCAATTTGACTGATTGAGCATACGCTTGGAAAGTTGGGGTTGACCCCTCTGCTTCTGGATGGGGTGAGATAATCTCTGGGATCTGATCCATTATGGGTGGCTGAGATTTAGTGATTCCAGGATATGAAACTGGTAGTCTGCCTATGTGAAAGCCAAGTTTGGTGAAGGTGTCTAGACCAATGACTACCTGAGGTCCATCAGGAATGTCAATAACTTCCATCTGATGGATTATAGTTATTGAACCACAGTGTATGCTGATTGGATTGGTTATACCAATTCTTGGGGCTGAGAGGTCCTTAGCCGCAAGTATGATTTTTCCTGGTCGCTTTTCTATTTCCAATTTAAGTTCTTTGACTACATTGGGTGATACAATAGAGTTGGATGATCCAGTATCCAATAGTGCTATGTATGACTTGCCATTGAGCTTGAGTGACACCTCTATAGCTTTTAGCTGTGCTATTGGTTGCTTCTTTTTTTGAACAGTTGCAATTTTAGCCGGAATTTCAAAGAGATTGTGATAATCTTGAATTGTAAGTTCTTCATATGCTTCTTCATACCCTGTCATTTTAATGGTTGAGTTTTCATCCAGGATCTGGGTAATCTTTGCCGATGGTGTAGAGTTCTTCTCAGGACAGGCCGGTGATCTATGTCCCATCTTTCCACATTTAAAGCATTGTCATCAGCATTTGGATTATCAGTTTTGGTATTTTGCTGCTTCTCAGACGTGTTTCCTGACTTGTTTGACTGCTTAGTGATGCCTTTGCATTCACTAGTAAAATGATAGCATCTTCCATGAAGCTCACAATGCTTTGTGGTGGTTGACTTCTTCTTGGTCACATGACTGCTCTCTTTTCCGGTTGCTACAGCATCTTGCATGGAGTTGCCTGAAGCCTGGCTAACAGCTGCGGTCATGGTGATTGCAAGTGTACATACTTCTGAGATTTTGTCATAGGTACGTGCAGGGTTGCATGCTTTGACAATAGCAATATTGCTCTGTAGCTGGTGTGAAAAGTTTGAAAGAAAATGAGAAGTAAGCGACGGATTGTCATCACTAACTCCAGCTAATCTCATTTGTCTCTGGAATCTATCACAGAAGTGTTGCACAGATTCACCTTTTTGCAATTTAGTTTTCCATAAGTCGCAGTTTAGATGCGCTGTGGTTGTGTATAGGTCCAAGGGAGAGATACGTCCAACACTTCTCAAGTGTTTTGTGTGTGGGGTGTTCACTGGGTGCAATAACCTCTGGCAAAAGCTTGCTAGGAATACTTGGGTTCTGTCTCTAATCTAATGTGAAGGGGAATAAAGCCACAAGCTTGTCAAGGGAAAACTATTGAGCTACAATCCCCAACTTAGTTGGCGTCTTAACAAAAGTATGTGCTGGGTTCAGCGTCCTTTGAGATGACAATGTACTAAAGCTTCCAAAGTCAAAACAACTGTAAACTCCACCAGCAGGGACTTGATAAGAATGCAGCTGTGGTCAATAGTTACAAAGACAGAAAAGTATCTTTGCCTGTACAAGAACAAACTTGGGAAAGAATCAAATATAATAAAAGATACCTACTCTGAGTATTCCTCACAAGTAGTGCCTCCAAGGTCAGTTGGCTGTCAGCGCGGTTTCCTGGGAGTGTCCTGTGGTCTGGGGTTGGAAGTTCAGGTAGCAGCAGGTAGCAGTGATCACACTAATCAACAAGTCGGTATATTGATAAAAGGGATGATGATTTATTGTTGAGGGATAGCCTCCCTTATATACTTTTCTTACTGGCTAAGTGATTACTAATCATGGTGTTCCAGAAGGTTCCGGATATCAATAGAAATCTTAATGACATCAGAATGACCTAAGAATGTTCTAAGTAGGTGCCGGAAGGTTCTAAGAGGCACAGCACATCCAACCAATCAGGAATCAGTATTCTGAAACCTGTGTAACATGGGGATACCATATATGGTATGGAAATGGTAGGGATGGTGACACGGGTTGATCATGTGTCACGGGTACTGGCGCGGGTACTTGCCTAATATAGAAGCACTTGTAACTAGTAATCTTACATAAAGTGAGGGGTAACTTATGCAATAGGGTAAGCAGGTGTGATAGTCAACCGGCTTATGGGATAGTACTGATTGGGTAAGACAAATGGGATAAAACTAAAATGAGTGTAGTAGGGATATAGGGAAGTAGAAAATAAGGGAATGAGCACATCTGTCAGTGGGTGTCACTGTCACCCCACTACAGCGCTTTCTTGAGGGGATCTTCAAAATGGCTGCAAAAGAGGTTTTGGGCAATCTTCCATGTACTATTGGACGGAATGTTTACTTCAACCCAGTCAGCATCTTGCATGGTGAGACAGAGAGGCAGAAGTCTAGCCCAATTGGTGTCAGGGTCTAGCTGGTGCGCAGCTAAGACATGACTAAACTTGTAAAGAAACTCAGTAGGATTCTTTATGGCATTGGCTCCTTCAGCAAAAAGGGGCAAGGATCTTGGGACAACCACTGGCGTAGGTCTAGAGGGAGATGTAGATCTGGAGGATCCAAAGGCATGACTTCTTGGTGGCTGATGCAGAGCAAGGCTTGGCGGATTTTCAATGCTGTCAATTATGATTGCAACATTCACCAGGGCTTCTTTGATAATTCCAATTACATCTTGGTAACCAGAAATAACTTCAAGAAGCTCATCTCTACGGTGATTGTCAGATCTTGTCTTGGCAAGCTTTGAATGCTCTAGCATTAAAGTGTTTCTTTCATGCATGATGTTTTCAAGCTGTTTGGTTAGCGCTTCCTGATTTCTGCGGGCTTCTTCCAACATGGAAAGATTTGGATTGCTTGCTGCTGAGGACATCTTATGAGCGGTTGAATGTAATGGAATTCAACAAAAAAAAATGTTGTATCCAAGAGAAAGTGTAATAAAACTCTTGAATAGTTTAACTGAACCAAAGGGACAATTAAGTGCAGAATCTTAGAATTGTCAGAGAGTGGCGGAAATATTAGCAGAAAGATTCTGATCTAATATTGGTCTTGGATATAGCTGGGTTGGCTATAAAGACAATGATATTTGTTTGCTAGGCAGGCTAGGCTTGGTGTTCTTTGGAGTGCTAGATATACTAGGCTTGGATAGGAACTAGAACGGAATTGTTGGGTTCTTATTTTTGCTTGAGACAGAATCTTAATTTTGTTGAGACACACACTAAACCAAAAGGTTCAGTAAACTTTATTTATACTTTTCTGATCAAGTTGAATTAGTAAGCGCCAAGAGACTGGACTAATTGAAATCTGTAGGGGTGTTGATAGGTGCATAAGATAAATGAGAACTTGCATCATTAATCAGCTGATGTCTTGGCAACTACTAAGTGGTTGGACAGATCTCAGATGACTTATCACTTGGAAAGGCTTAGCAGATAAGTTGAGGATGTAATGACCACATGAAAATTGATAAGGTGTGACAGCTAAAAATAGATTCTGGGAAGTGATAAAATAAACCATATCAGGGATTAGTTATGATTGGGTTAGGGAGAATCAGTTAGGGTGCCAGATTTTCTAACAGAGTGAAATTGGCTAAGTTTTAAATGTTGATGCACAACACAAATGCAGTTAAAGGCACTTTGTTCCTTCTTCTGGTACTTTAAGGCTTCCTCTACCACATTTTTAGAAGGGTATTTTCCCATGACAATATCCCAAAGGCCTCTTTCTTGTAGCAGCATCTTTTTTCACCTTCCACACTTGGTAGTTAGATCCATCCGACTTTTCAGCAGAGGGAAAATTCCAGTATTAGCAGTAGTAGACATTGCAGAGAGTGACAGCTTGGGGCTCATAACCTGTTGTAAGAGTCTTGGAGATATTGGAAGTGATTGGGAGAATAAGTAGATTATGTGGTTATCACTTAATGATTTATTGAATGTAAAAGTAGTATTTATACTTTTACACAGCCTTGGCATAAAAAACACGTAGAATAGGTTAAGGAGGGTCCCAAGAACATGTGTGCAAAGTTTGGGGCTGTTTGGACAACTTATATAATTTTCATGTTCTGGGTAAATATTCTAAGTAAATCCCAACAAGGAATTTGGTCAGTATTCTGTAGGATTTGAAAGGTAATGATCTAAGTGACTAAGTTAGGTGAATATTTAGGTGGAATTACGAATTTTTACAACATTATAGACTCGCACTTTTCCAGATATCTGTTAGGTTCTCATTTGTCTTCTTTATTCACGATTTTAAAGAAAGATTTCACCACCTGGTCATTATCATTCCCCTCATATATTCAGCATCAAGCTAGAGAATAGAATTAAATGACATGTGAAGGCGGCATATGTAACTCATTATTACTTTAGCTAAATAGCCACTTTCGAACATAGAACCATGATGGAAAGCTTCATACTTGTCTGTATTAATAAGTGCAGTCATAATGCTAGTATACTGAGATATAAGGCAGTCCGGTTGTTGCCCAGCACTCTGTCATATATATTTAACGCTATCCACCCAAGCTAAAGGATACCGATTGCTGAGTTTTACGCATGCTACTGAATTTGGAACAACAGTTGATGCTATATGCAATATTGGTTGGTAGGACATGATATATCCGAGGAGAGTCAACTATTCTTGGATATTGATTTTGCCAGGATTAGGCTAAACAAACTGACTAGTAGCCTTTTCCACGGTCTCGCACCCTAACCGTTATTCACTACTTTTCTTGCCGTGGAGCAGGGATAAATAGCGGGAGAATACAAGTGTTTCATCCCAGATTGGACCGGCAGCCCCTTGGCATAGCAGCATGAGAGAAGGACCCAGTTGTATGATTGGAGCAAGGTGTGTAGTACAGAATCCACTTGGTTAGATCCTCTCCACACAACACCACATGTCTGAGTGGCGGTATATACCCTCCCGGCAAGTATCTTCCTCGTGTTCAGTAGTGCTTTCGGCGCCCCAAGCGATGGCTATGGAGACCATTGATTTAGCTATATTATCATAGTCACGCAACCACTGAAACATAATGTATCGATCCATATAGGTTATATAAGGCAAATAATTCCATATATGGCTATGTACCGCAACAATGAGAAAATGCCCAGATTGGAAGTTGAGTCCGAATTGTAGATCAGGGATAGCAAGATCTAGTAGCCGATATTCCCTGCTCTGTGGAAGTTATGATTACTTAAAACGGTTCCGCCAATAAAGTCGCAATTCGTTTCAAAACTGGAGGGGGTTCGGGTAAACAATGACACTGAGAGTGATTACCGATAACGATCAAGGCAATTTATAAGTACTGGTGCATGCTAGGGATCTTCTCTAGTAAAATCGTCAACCCGATTTTTGGCCAATTTTTTCCCGCACTTACTGCAAGTTATGCCCACTGCCAAATATGCTGCTTCCCCGTACATAACAAGTCAAAAAGACCTAGCGAACAAAGGCATTAACATCCCTTACCATTCATGCGAGTGCGATACTACCAGCTCCGCCACATCCTCCACTTCTTCCCTCGACTCTAATAGTGGCACCTTGTACAGCATTCCCAGTAGATTTATAGTGCCCACATGTAAGTCGAAGAAGCCCCACCATGAGCACAAACACCACTTTGGTTTGTTCAGAAAGAGTAAGAGTGAGAAGAAACATAAGGATTCCTATCTCCCCTTGTTGGAGGCATTAAAAAAGCGCAATGCCCCCTCCATCCACAAGCTCTATGGTGATTCCTCCCACCATGTATCAAGTGGGGCTGGCGGTAGCGTTCATGTCACCCGGTGTCCATGTAGTGGTAAAAGGTACGCCATCAAGAGTTTCCGCAAAAAAGCCGCCGGAGAGAATGCGCAGAGCTACTACCAATGGATTTCCAACGAAATTTATATCGCGATATCCCTCTCGCATCCGAACATTGTCCAAACAGTAGATGTGGTCCTAGAGGACAAGCAGGTACACCAAGTGATGGAGTACTGTCCGAGAGATCTGTTCACGCTTGCTCGTGAAGACTCATTGACCCAGCAACAGATAGATCGCTACTTCATGCAGCTGATGAATGGACTCTCATACCTACATCAACGTGGAGTAGCACACCGAGACCTGAAGTTGGAGAACCTGTGCATCGATGAGAAAGACAACTTGAAAATCATCGATTTCGGGTGTGCGTTCATTCTTCTCGATCCGTTCGCGGTGAACAGTAAAGCGTACGCCTCCTCCATCGTCGGATCTGACCCCTACATTGCGCCCGAGATCTTCTGCGGTGGTGTCTATGACGCTGCCAAAGCAGACGTCTGGTCCGCCGCGATCATATACCTTTGTATGATTCTTCGCAAATTCCCGTGGGACATCGCGCGCACCAGCGATAAAAGCTATGGGAAGTTTTTGAAGCACCGCCACTCTGACAAATATTTCCGGAAAATCCCCACCGACGCGCTCAGCATCCTTAGAAGAATGCTGGATCCCAACCCTGACACAAGGGCCACTGTGGAAGATGTGCTTTACGACCCGTGGTTCCAAAGCCTGACCTCATCCTACGCCGCTTGTGAATAATATTGCCCGCCTCTCTGTACCAAACATTTGTTGATTAATCTTGTAAAATACCGCAACTATCACAAATAAACAACTGGAACTTGGATTCACCCGTCATTCTTCTCGATTCAATCCAAAACCCCATTGTTTGGCTGACCAATCCTTCCAAATCAGGTGTTACGATCGCTCCGAGCTTGTGGATGGGCCTGCCGTGCCGATACCTAGTGTAAAGTCCCGGGCACGTGTGTTGCTTGTAGCTATCATCGGGATCAGGGAGTCCTTGAAATCATTGGATATCGTGGATCAGTAACAAAGATGATCATCCTTTAATAGTGGGGCATTGGATCGACCCGGTCGCACCGCAAGTAACCTGAATGAACCTGATGGGGGACAACCGGTTGGGATTCAAAAATTCTAGATCCTATAGAATGACGTACGGCATCCGTGCATGAATCAGCCGGTTAGCATCCATGCATGGATGAGACCTTTTACTCGATTGAAGCGACAAAAAGTATGGTCCATTGCATCCATGATGGCGTTGGTGTTGGTGCTGGTCCATATCCATACCTGTGTGTCCTAATCAAGGCCCGTGTGAACGAACATCATGAAAAAAATTAAACTCGAATGACGAATACTCGATTAAACCACAGATGATAATGATTACGAGGATGATTCATCCAGCCCAATGATTGGCATGAAGAACAAGATAGAAATGCTGACAAATAACATGCCCGTTGGCGCGTATATAAAATCCGCCCGTCCACACCTTAATCTCCAATATTGAATTATTGAAGAAATCAACATGGCTTCCAAGAACACCCAAATCATCTTCAAGAAAGTCCCTGAGGGCATGCCAGTCATTGGGGAGCACATGGAGACAGTCACAAAGGACTTCGACCCGAGCTCTGTTACCCTCAACGACAACGATGTGCTTCTCCGTAACCTCTATATCTCTGTTGATCCTTACATGCGCGGTAGAATGCGCGCTGCCAACACGAAGTCCTATTCTCCGGCTTTCACCTTGGGCGAGGTGATGGCGGCTGGAGGAGTTAGTGAGGTGATCAAGTCCAAGAACCCCGAATACAAAGAGGGTGACATTGTCACCGGTATGGTCGGATGGGAGAACTACAGTGTCGTCCCTGAAGGCAAGGATCTCCGCAAGATCGATAATGCTCGCGAGTCTTCCATCCCACTGTCATATTACCTCGGCGTCTTGGGAATGCCAGGCATGACTGCATACTCTGGCTTGTTCAAGATCGGTGAACCCAAGAAAGGAGAGACCATCTTCATTTCTGCTGCATCTGGTGCTGTGGGCCAGGTTGTTGGCCAGATCGCCAAGGTGAAGGGACTCAGAGTGGTGGGCACTGCTGGCGATGACTCGAAGGTGGAGTACCTGCTGAAGGAGCTGAAGTTCGATGCGGCATTCAACTACAAGAAGGTTGATCTGGATCAGGCGCTGTCAGAGGCATGTCCCAACGGGATCGACGTGTACTTTGAGAATGTTGGTGGGAAGATGCTGGATGTGGTGCTGAAGCATTGCAACGATTTCGCCCGCATTCCAGTGTGCGGAATGATTTCTCAATATAACCGCACCCACGACCCCGAGCCTATCTACAATAGTTTCATGGTTTTGACCAAGAGAATCCGGTTCCAAGGATTCATTGTCAGTGATATTGCAGGGGAGTTCGCGGCCCAATTCTCCAAGGATATGCCTACATGGATCAAAGAAGGGAAGCTGATCTACAAGGAGGACAAAATGGATGGGATCGAGAATGCCCCCGAGGCCTTCCTCCGTATCCTACGTGGAGAGAATTTCGGTAAACAGGTGGTCAAACTTGCCGACCTATGATTGGGTCAGCCTAGATGTTTAGGTTGAATGTAAAATTCTTGGAAGTAAATACAACTTGTAATAAAGTCACGGAAAAATTCCTTCAAATTCTGAAATCCATTACATACTCCTCTCATAAATATGATAATGAATAAATGCTCCGTCCAGGCGCCTTTAAATATGAATCCATGTCCACCAGTCAAAAATATATCTCAGCCAGCAAAATGCACAATAATCATGCCAACATGAAGGGCGGTATTGTAGACTGCGAATTTTCAAGCTTGAACGGGAATCGGGTTAAAATTTGTTGGGTTATGATTGGAACTCGATGACACAATTAACGGGATTGTCTGCCGAGAATCCGAATTCCCGATTTTCACCGGGCCAATGGTAATATTTGGGCCAAACAATCGTCGTAATTCGTGCCACCACCAAATATACCAAGAAGTGGAGTGAGCTTTGGCTACAATGTGAATGCCTAGCAAGTGCTCGAAAGTCCCAGAAGCTGGTTGCTGACAAATGGATCCTTCAAGTGGATGGTATAAAGCATGCAGCGATGAAGCGGTCCACACAAAATCATTCAATATCAACATGTCCACCAAGAACACCCAAATCATCTTCAACAAAGTCCCCGAGGGTATGCCTGTCGCCGGGGAGCACATGAAGACAATCACAAAGGACTTCGACCCGAGCTCTGTTACCCTCAACGACAACGATGTGCTTCTCCGCAACCTGTACATCTCAGTTGACCCTTATATGCGCAGCAGAATGCGCCCTGCCAATGTCAAATCCTATGCCCCAGCCTTCGCACTAGGAGAGGTGATGACGGCTGGAGGAGTCAGTGAGGTGATCAAGTCCAAGAACCCCGAATACAAAGAGGGTGACATTGTCACCGGTATGGTCGGATGGGAGAACTACAGTGTCGTCCCTGAAGGCAAGGATCTCCGCAAGATCGATAATGCTCGCGAGTCTTCCATCCCACTGTCATACCATCTTGGCGTCTTAGGCATGCCGGGCATGACCGCTTACGCTGGCTTGTTCAAGATCGGTGAACCCAAGAAAGGAGAGACCATCTTCATTTCTGCTGCATCTGGTGCTGTGGGCCAGGTTGTAGGTCAGATCGCCAAGGTGAAGGGACTCAGAGTGGTGGGCACTGCTGGCGATGACTCGAAGGTGGAGTACCTGCTGAAGGAGCTGAAGTTCGATGCGGCATTCAACTACAAGAAGGTTGATCTGGATCAGGCACTGTCAGAGGCATGTCCCAACGGGATCGACGTGTACTTTGAGAATGTTGGTGGGAAGATGCTGGATGTGGTGCTGAAGCACTGCAACGATTTCGCCCGCATTCCGGTGTGTGGGATGATCTCCCAGTACAACCGATTCCTAAACCCCGAGCCCATCTACAACATTGCCATGATCCTGACCAAGAGAATCCGGTTCCAAGGATTCATTGTCCGTGAGATCGCCGCGGACTATGCGGCCCAGTTCGCCCAGGACGTCCCAGCATGGATCAAAGAAGGGAAGCTGATCTACAAAGACGACCAAATGGATGGGATCGAGAATGCCCCCGAGGCCTTCCTCCGGATCCTTCGTGGAGAGAACTTTGGTAAGCAGGTTGTCAAGCTAGCGGATTTGTAATTCGATCAGCCTCGTGGGGGGGGGAGGGTCCACTAGTTCAGATAGAACACAATAAAGTCAGCATGTGGAGGTTTCACCACCCAAAATTAAGGTTTGCATCGGTGCGACATCCACGCCCAAATTAGTAAGTTTCCAAGGAACCTCTGACAGAGATAGAAAGCAGGGTCATGAATCGGCATCGGCCATCGTGAATCGTAAAATTGACGAATGTGCCTAATGTGAGCAGGCCGTCGGTGAAACTACTGGTTATTGGTAAATCATCTCTTCAAAACAGAAGCCAATCGTATTAGGTGGTTGATACCAGAACATGACTATACTCTGGCTAGTTCAAGATCTAAGACCCATCTTTATTTACCACTGATGCTGTAGATCAGGTAGTTGGACTCCGAGAGACTTAGGGTAATGATAACTGCAAGTTAGGATGTCTATTCTAAGAGCTCGACCTCGCCAAGGTTTACTTTACTCAAGCACTTTCGTGCAACTTGAGAATTATCATGGAAGAACGGCGGGCAGATTGCCCGGGTTCCATATGCGAATGATCACCCAATACAGCTGCTCGCATGGTCCAACTTACCGGAAACGCACTAGATTCTAAAATTCGTGACAAGCCTATCTATCGAAAATAGCATCATGTATGGTGTTGACTAACGATACATCCAAGCACCCTTGATTTAGATCTCAATACTAAAAACCATATGTACATCCCACCGTAATATATGCAAGAATCAGGTCAACATTAAACTTCACCTGAGTAAGAATTGGGTAGTTGTTATCAAGACAACATTAGCGGGGCTGTCTGCCGAGTATCCGAATTCCCGATTTTCACCGGGCCAATGATAATCTCTGGGCCAAACAATCGTCGTAATTCGTTCCACCACCAAATATACCAAGAAGTGGAGTGACCTACGACAACAATATGAGCGTCTACCAGATGCTCGAAGATTCTAATGCTGGTTGCTGACAAATGGATCCTTCAAATGGATGGTATAAAGCATGCAGCAATGAAGCGGTCCACACAAAATCATTCAATATCAACATGTCCACCAAGAACACCCAAATCATCTTCAACAAAGTCCCCGAGGGTATGCCTGTCGCTGGGGAGCACATGAAGACAATCACAAAGGACTTCGACCCGAGCTCTGTTACCCTCAACGATAACGATGTGCTTCTCCGCAACCTGTACATCTCAGTTGACCCTTATATGCGCGGCAGAATGCGCCCTGCCAATGTCAAATCCTATGCCCCAGCCTTCGCACTAGGAGAGGTGATGACGGCTGGAGGAGTCAGTGAGGTGATCAAGTCCAAGAACCCCGAATACAAAGAGGGTGACATTGTCACCGGTATGGTCGGATGGGAGAACTACAGTGTCGTCCCTGAAGGCAAGGATCTCCGCAAGATCGACAATGCTCGTCAGTCTCCCATCCCACTGTCATACCATCTTGGCGTCTTAGGCATGCCGGGCATGACCGCTTACGCTGGCTTGTTCAAGATCGGTGAACCCAAGAAAGGAGAGACCATCTTCATTTCTGCTGCATCTGGTGCTGTGGGCCAGGTTGTAGGTCAGATCGCCAAGGTGAAGGGACTCAGAGTGGTGGGCACTGCTGGCGATGACTCGAAGGTGGAGTACCTGCTGAAGGAGCTGAAGTTCGATGCGGCATTCAACTACAAGAAGGTTGATCTGGATCAGGCACTGTCAGAGGCATGTCCCAACGGGATCGACGTGTACTTTGAGAATGTTGGTGGGAAGATGCTGGATGTGGTGCTGAAGCACTGCAACGATTTCGCCCGCATTCCGGTGTGTGGGATGATCTCCCAGTACAACCGATTCCTAAACCCCGAGCCCATCTACAACATTGCCATGATCCTGACCAAGAGAATCCGGTTCCAAGGATTCATTGTCCGCGAGATCGCCGCGGACTATGCGGCCCAGTTCGCTCAGGACGTCCCAGCATGGATCAAAGAAGGGAAGCTGATCTACAAAGACGACCAAATGGATGGGATCGAGAATGCCCCCGAGGCCTTCCTCCGGATCCTTCGTGGAGAGAACTTTGGCAAGCAGGTTGTCAAGCTAGCGGATTTGTAATTCGATCAGCCTCGTGGGGGGGAGGGTTCACTAGTTCAGATAGAACACAATAAAGTTAGCATGTGGAGGTTTCACCACCCAAAATTAAGGTTTGCATCGGTGTGACATCCACGCCCAAATTAGTAAGTTTCCAAGGAACCTCTGACAGAGACAGAAAACAGGATTGCAGTCTGGCTTCATCTATCTTAATTCATGATGTGAGCGAGCGACTAGTGAAAATCCAGGTTGCTGACAGATTGTGTATAGGAATTAGAGGTTAACCGAATGAATTAAAGGAGGAAGCAACGAAGTGTTACATGCTAAAGCGCTATGCCCACAAATAATATCCAAATCGTCTTTAAGAAGGTCCCCCAAGGTACGCCGGCCATTGGAGAGCACATGGAGACCGTCGCAAAGGACTCTAATGCCGACTCCGTTTTCCTTAGTGACAACGATGTGAAGAGCAACCCCGTTCCTGATCCAGAAAAACGATCCATCGGATGCGTTCATTATATGGTACACGCGCGAGCCCGCTCCCAAATCATAGGTGACATCCAAACTTAGCTTGATGTGACCTCATGTTGGACGATAAATACTGACACCCAACATTCCGATTTCCAATCTTAGGCACACTTGATAACCATGGAATCCAACACCGACCTTTGCACCACCAACATCCTTGGGTGATTGGAATGGGAATTGACGACAACGAAGTTCCAGCCTGGATTACGGAGGGGAATCGATGTCAACTCCGTTCCCCTCCACAACAATGATGTCCTGCTTCGTAATTTGTATCTGTCGTTTGACCCTTACATGCGCGATCTCAGCATCAAATGTACCACCCGGGGTCTACTCTGGGAAAGATGATGACAGCCGGAGGAGTTCGGGCACCGCTTTGGTAAACAGATTGTGTCCAAGTGCCAACCCACACAATAAAAATGTACTCCTGGAGACCCGCTCCGGCGGAAATATTCCCACCAATGGAAGGGGGTTGAAAATTGATTACCCATAGACAAATTCGCCCTCATGACTGCCAAATCTATCACTGTGAGCCAATCAGCGAGATGGTCTGTGTCCCCAGAATTGGGCAGGTTGATGTGCTAACCCGCTATACTCGACGAGGAAGATTCAAGTTACCAATAGCGTCAATCTTCAAATAAACGCAATGTCGCGCGATTTCCCTTGAATGAACTTTAAATTATATGGACTTCATTTAATTACAACTACAACTTCGTGGAGATCTGAATACACACGGGTAGTAACAGGTGTTGAGATATATTACAGATTGGGTGTTGACCAAGAAAATGTTGAAAGTGAGTCTGGAATCCCCGAATCATGGTCGAGCGTAGGCGTTGGCTGAGGTTTGGAATGAATTAAACAAGTAATTTACAACGGAGAGATCCTGGACTCGACCCAGGGCCACTGGCATCTTACTGCTCCCGGAACAAAGCTTTGCCTACTTCGTAGCTTGATATCATGATCGCGCAAGAGGGCGCAACTTTGGCCACACGGGGCACCAACCCGGTAAATAGGCCCCTGCACCCATCTTTCTTGAATATGTTCCTCATGACTTCGTATACCTTGGGCTTTGCTTTGGAGGTTACATCGTTGGATGTGTCCACTTGGATATGGGTCTTGGCAACGTCGAATGGAGTGGTTAATGTGGCGGCGATCGAGCCAGAAACCGCACCTGCTATGAATGCGAATTGGAACTCATCCGAAGGGGTTAAGCGGTCCCCGGTATGGTTTAGTTTGAGTTGATGCTTGATGGTTTCGTAGCCCATCCAATATAATCCTAACCAGAAATGTCAGGAATGTGCTTCTCGTCAAGAATCACCTAGCGTAAGGCCTACCTGAGAATGGAACATCTCTCCATAAAGTTGGACTAAGGCCCTTCCACAACGATAATACGCCTGCTCGCTTCACCATATTTGAGACGCCACTCATTACCTCTGCAAGGAAAACGTCACATCAGCGATGGAACAAATCAGAGTAGTATCCAGGATTACGTACCGGTAAGGCTAGTTCCTGACGCCGCTGACTGAACTCTAGTTCTGATCAATTCGATGGGAGATATACAAGTGACGGCGCATGCTAAAATTAAGGTCAGTAAGTGCTTGTTAAACAGTATAGAGCTTGGCCTCGAGACATACTTCTTGCGATGGATCCCACGATGAACGGGCTATATTTTTCAACCACTGGATCACGGATATTTAGCTTGATAAAATCTCTCATGTAATCGTAACCAACGTAATATATAGCGGTGGCGGGGAGCTGCATAAGTCTAGGCCACTTGGTTAAGGTCTATGGTAGGAATGAGATTTCATGGGTGAAGCTTACAATGTGGGTGACAGTCCTTTCCATAATTTGGTGACACCTTCGTGGCGAGCAATCTTTACGACTCCATCCTAGACAACGGGGGATGTGTTAAATCATGGTGATAGGTCAATTCAAGGCAATCTCACTTACCCAAGTCCCCTTGAGCTGTCGACTATGATCTTCAATGGCAAAGTCACTTGCGCATATGCGTAGCACAGGTGCGCTACCAAGAGAATGCCCTGACCAACGGCTAGCGGCAATTCCTCGGTGTGGTACTAAAGGGTATGTGTCTATACAAGCAACAGATAAAGGCGAGCCATAGCAGTAAACCACTTTGGGTGGGGCCTTGTTGAACGTCTGTGACTGAAGACGGGTTTTAACTACATCAAGAGGCGTGACTGTGATACGTAAACAAGTAAGTAAGTTGTTTTGCACAGGTCAAGGAAGGGAGTGGTGTGTCATACCAAGTATGGAGGTGAGTAAAGCTCCACCACAAGCAGAGGCCATTTTGTAAACGGGATCGATGGCAGCGGTGCTCTCAATAGAAGTGGAATTCACCTGAGAAGCCATTCTATCCAAACGTACGAGCTATGTGGAGAAAAAAAGAGCGATACGAAAAGATAAGGGGTAACCGAAGCGCTGTATACCAAGCGACTGAACAGACTGCTTGAACGTCGAAATCGATATCCAGGCCGCATGTCGAGAACCAATATTAAATAGGGAAGTGGAAAAAATTTTATACAGAATAAGATGGGTTGAGGTCTAAATGGATCGATGGATCAAGGTGATGAAATTCTGGGCATTCTGACTAGTGGGTAGCTTTCTAATTATCTATAATGATTCACGATCGCTGTTTGTTACCATTGTTACTCTATGTGTTTAGTCAGACAGAATGAGCTGGCTTGGTTACTTCGAAGGTGTATATAGTGGTCAATTCAACACCTGAGTCACCAATCCGAATTGGCCAATGTTTTAGGTTGTGGTCTCTTGGGCATGTGCCATGTGGTGGTAGTAAGTTGGCCACCTCTGGTCTACCGGTAATTCAGCTAAGGCTAAGGTAAGGTTTCTAAATCGAGAGGCCCTGGAGATCGAATGACACCCTGGAGATTTACCAAATCAAGCCACCAACCTGCCCAGAACCTAATTACGCCCGACCAATGTGTTAAATTTGACTAAATGCCTTCCAAATCCCGACTGAATGCCATCATTCCCCCATCATTCCCCATCATTTCTATCCTTCCCTCAATGCTAAACCTTGTTTCACTCGCTTCTTTGCCACCTGACATAAATTGCTAACCTCGTGCACAAGTATTCTTAGCGCTGGAATGCACACCGATGTCACTTCCCTCCTATCTCACACTGGCGTTAGGAGATTCATCCTCTTGGTAACAGATTGCGTAAGAATTCAATCAGTCGTTCCCTGGCCATCGGACGGACGTACTGCGGCTTGGTCGATCACCATTCAACGTCAAGCCGAGCAACACAACGCGGGATTTCAGTGGAAGTGCCACCGGTTTTCCTCGATGCGGTTAGTCTTGGAGGCCTCCGAATCTACCGGCCATCGTTCGCTGCGTAATACAATCGCTCAGGGCTGTCCTTGGGTGGTTTCTTACCATCCATCTTGCTTCCCAATGGACCGGTGTTACACTGAACCTCTTTTCAATCCCCATGTGTCATGAGAAACCTGACGATTTGGATGAGTCACCATGGGCATATCACTTCAACCCGCTTATCCAGATAACGCTAAATCCCGTGATGCACGGTGGAGATTACCTCCCGAAATTCCAAATCGCCGTAATCTGGCGATTCTCGATGCACCACTCTTCGTTGCAGACTAACATCTCCAGGGCCAACCATGGGTCGCCTTTGTGGTGATTGATCAGTTTAGCACCCAATTGTTCACCGATCCCGGTTTCCCACTTGCCCAACTTCTCCACGAGTCCCCAATTCATCATCCAGCGTCTAGTGAGTGGGCGTCCTGGATAGAAGGCGAATTCAGGATACTGGTCCACTCTCATGGACCAAGCTTGGCATTCTGGGAACATACTCGAGACGATTGTATGCATTGTTCCAAAGGTCCATCTCAATGTATAGCCAAGAATTTCATGCCTGGGAGAAGGTTATTGCGGAAACACCGGAAGTTGCCAGAGAGTTCAAGCACATCCCGAAGCCTCCAGCTCTTACAAGATACTTCCTAAGGCCTTAGACTTGTACTTTTTCTATCCACTCCAAAGTAATTGCCTCGAGTTAGCCACTTGGATCCTATTCTGTGACCTTGATTCTTCCTGACCAAATCCGACATATTTAGCCCAAATCAGCTGAAACAGTTACGCATGAATTTGCTCTGCCAACCAGGCAGTTATCCTCGGCCTTATAGTAAAATAATCCCCTTATTGGTATTTGATTTAGTTCTATTCCAGCACCACAGTAGCCCAAATTATCCTGTCCTGAGTAGTTGAAATTGTGCTTGAAACAGATATCAGAAGATCCATTGCAGTGTTCAAAAATGCATCCAACAGCTGCATCCGACCAGACAACTCCCTATGAAAAATCCGAAAGTTGGAATTCATTGGGTTTTTAACTGGTATTCAGCTGGTGTTTCTACTTCAAATTTTCAGTTGCAATTTTTGATGGAAGTGATGAGCGGCTGATTACCTAATTTGGTACGAATGCTTGCTGACCTAGTCTCCCCTTGGAAAGGATGCCTGCTTGTCTGCTGTGTTGCTGGTACCTGAGATGCTAAGAGTTGTCACTTTTGTGAAAGTTGGAATTCAACTGATATTGTGACAGTGGTATTGGCCTTTTCTTAGTATTTTTTTTCTTTGAGAAAAAGATCTCATGAGGCTGGTCTACTGATGGATACAAGCTATCATTTATATGTCAATCCTTGTATATATCAATCTGCCAACCATTGATTGATACAGGAAGTTTGGTAATTCATATGGTATTAAGCTCTATTGATTGTGTTAATTTTCACCAGGTCCACACCTAGAGATAATGCAGCTGGATCTACTCTAACTGGAATTTAGCAGGTACCTTGGTCACCAGTATTCTTATAGAAGCTCAGAGATTCCAGACCAGAGCCTATCTTTCAATTTCAGGCTCTTCTTGATAGCTTAAGTACATATGGAGATTTCTTGGGCTCACATACTAATGGGAAATTATCTCTGCCAGCAAATCCATTCCACATTCTCATCCAGCTTGCCATTCAGAAATGATGTCCTACATAGAGTGTTCTTAGGAAGGTCCAATGTGCATGTATGCAAAATTCAGGACTGTTTGGACAACTTTGAGACATTTCATATCTTGAGTGCCTGATGCCATGGTGGAAGTATTCTACATGTTATTTTGTCAAGACCATTCAAAAGTATAAATACTACTTTTACACTCAAAAAAGCATCAAGTGAAGACCACATAGTCTGTTTGATCTCCTAATCACTTACAATAATTTTAAAACTCTTTAAACATTCAGGAGGGTCACTATTACAGCTTCCTGATTAGTTTGTATGCTGACTGAATCCATCTCACAAATCATCAGGGTAATCAGATAATTAGTTTTTCAGCTCTTCTGTAGGCAGCATCTTTCTAGTTAAGAGTTTCTGTGCATGATACATTTTCTTTGTGGCTGAGCATGAATGTTATTGTAAAACTTGTAAACCCACCTATATATCCAGCTCACTTGATCACTTAGATCATCATTGACAAATCTTAAAGAATGCCAATCAAACAACAGATTATGGGCCCTGAGCTGTCATGCTTTGGATTTTATACAGCTACTTTTGCCTCTATATTCCCATCTGCTAAAATCAAGTGGATCTACATCTAAGTCTGAAGGATGAAGTTAAAGATGCTGCTGCAGGAAAGAAGCCCAAAGGGTATTGTTATAGGAGAAGAATACCCTCCTAAAGGTGTAGGAGACAACACCTTAGAGCACTAGCAAAACAACTGAGCACCTTCAGCTGCCTTTGCCTATATGTAAAAGACAGATTACAAATTCAATGCACATGGGCCACAATGTAAAGAATGCCTGGAAGGAATCAGAAGTCACCTGTGTTCAGCTGCCAGGAAAATACATTATGTGCAGCAACTCCTTACCACATAGATGCTGCTGGTATAATAAATGAAAAATTAACTACCAAATTACCCAGTTGGTGTGTGAGATGGAGTCAGTCAGCATACAAACTAATGATGAAAGTAAAGTAGTTACCCTCCCAAATAGCCTGACAGACAAGCTTTGGGGCCTTGTGTCAGCCTCAAGGTCCAGAATTGAAATTTGATATGAAACTTTATAGATGGATGGCTCCTTAGTGAGGAGTTAAGATAATCAAACACCAATCACAAGGAAGAAGAAAATGATTTAGTAAGCAATGAAAACTACCAAAAGTGGTACTGAAGACCTTCTGTAGTCCACATCAACCTATCTCACAGCACTGCCAAAGGGAAGAACACATATCTGACTGGTGCTTCAAGAAATGAGGTAAATGGCAGAAAAAGCCTGCATATTGAAACACTGCAACCATTTAAAATCCTCCCAAAATACTTCATCAGATCATGACAACAATCTAATCTCTAGTGCACCAGCAGTCAGTATTGATTCAAGCAAATCAATGGAAATCTATCACTTCAAGGGAATCTGCAATCTTGATTTGACATGAATCACTGCTTAGCAGCATCTCAGAAGTGATAACATTAGTATCACAAAGCAAAAGATCTAACCAGATTCAAAATAACCCAGATGATTATAGAAATGAGGGTACAAACTTGCCTTTGCCTATTCAGTCCATATGGATGAGCACCTGTTGGTGAGCAAGTCTGTAAATAATCCTCTGATAAGGTCTTAGAGAACTGTAATAAGTGCAGAACATGAGGCACTGATGGAAAATCAAACTTTGGACTTAGACAAATCACCAATCCACCAATAACCAAGTGGATGCAGATGAGTTTTCAAGATAAAGTACAAGGCTGATAGTATAGCTGTAAGATACAAAGAAAGAGTTGTAACAATAGGATACTGCCAAACAAAGTACCAAACTACACTGAAACCTTTGCTCTGGTAGCCAGGTTTAAGTTTCTGTCAGGTTGATACTGGCTATTGCAGCCAAGTATAAGTTTTGGTTCACCAAATGAATGCAAAAGCTGCATTCTTGAATGGCCAGCTTGATGTGGCAATGTAGCCTGGTGCATTTGTGGATCAGATAACACCACCTGGTCTGAAAGCTCAAAAGTCTCCTTATGGTTTCAAGCAATTACCAGAGAATGGATATGTAAGACCATCTGCTATTTCAAGTCCCCAAGTTTCCAAAGCAGTACTTCAGACTATAGTATCTATACCAGGCCAGATAGAGCAAGTAATATTCTGTAAGCTCTATGTGTGGATGATCTTATTATAGCCACCAATAAGCAGATATATGAGAAGAAACCAAGTTGCTCCAATTGGTGGAGCTCAAATATCCAATCTAGGAGAACTAAGTTTCTACTTAAGAATAAAGATCTGCATAGACAGAGGTACCTGGATTATCACCCTAAGCCAGTCCAGGTATACTGATAATATACTCAAGAAGTACCAAATGGAGTACTGTAATCTTGTTGCTACCCCAACTGTGACAAACCTTAGCTTGGTCAAGATTGAACCAAATCAAGAGTACTTGGTAACATCTGAAAGCCCAGAATTCCTTTACCAAATTATAATAGACAGTCTGATATAAATATGCTGGAAACATGTCCAGATTCCTGATATTCAGTGGTAGTTGTCAGCCATCATAATAAGAGCTATGAATCTTGTTATATTCAGGCAGTTAAGTGGATTTTGGATACTGAAAGGAACTGCTGTTATATGCTAAAAATATTCCTATAAGGACTCAGAGAAGGATCTTCTAGGAAGCTCTGATGCTGACTGGGGTGTTGTGCATCAACATTTAAACTTAGCCAATTTCACTCTGTTAGAAAATCTAGCACCCTAACTGATTCTCCCTAACGCAAACATAACTAATCCCTGTTATGGTTTATTTTATCACTTCCCAGAATCTATTTTTAGCTGTCACACCTTATCAATTTTCATGTGGTCATTACATCCTCAACCAATCTGTTAAGCCTTTCCAAGTGATTAGTCATCTGAGATTTATCCAAGCACTTAGCAGTTGCCAAGACATCAGCTGATCAATGATACAAATTTGTTGTAAGAGTCTTGGAGATATTGGAAGTGATTTGGAGAACAAGTAGATTATGTGGTTTTCACTTAATGATTTATTGAATGTAAAAGTAGTATTTATACTTTTACATGGTCTTGGCATTACAAACACGTAGAATAGGTTAAGGAAGGTCCCAAGAACATGTGTGCAAAGTTTGGGGCTGTTTGGACAACTTTGAGAATTTTCATGTTCTGGGTACCTGGTATTTTGGTGAAAATATTCTAAGTAAATCCCGACAAGGAATTTGGTCAGTATTCTCTAGGATTTGAAGGTGATGATCTAAGTGACTAAGTTAGGTGAATATTTAGGTGGAAAATACGAATTTTTACAACACTCCCACTCAGCTAAATGTTCATACTGACTAGTCCTAATTTTGACCTAAGATATTCAAACTTGTCTCTAGCTAATGGTTTGGTAAATATGTCTGCAATCATTTCATCTGTAGGACAGTAAACTAAGCTAACTAAGTTATTCTCTATAGCTTCACGTATGAAATGATGTCTAATATCTATGTGCTTGGTTCTAGCATGAAAAGTTGGATTTCTACCTAATTGTATACATCCTTGATTATCTTGAAATAAAGTAATAGGCGTTTTTTGACATAGGCCTAAATCTGTAAAGAGCTTTCTTAACCACATTGCTTCTTTTGTAGCTTCACAGGCTGCCATATACTCTGCCTCTGTAGTAGAAAGTGCTACGGTTGGTTGCTTTCTTGAGTTCCATGAAATGGCTCCTTTACAGTAAAGAAAGGTATATCCTGTGGTGGATCTTCTGTCTTCTAAATTTCGTCCCCAATCAGCATCAGAGTATCCCACAAGATCCTGTTCTGAATCCTTATAAGTGTATCTTAAGCAGATATCAGCAGTTCCTTTTAGGTATCTAAAAATCCGCTTAACTGCTGCAATATGATCAGATCCATAATTCTGATTATGTTGGCTGACAACTCCCACTGAATATGAGATATCTGGACGTGTTCCAAGCATGATATACATCAGACTGCCGACCATAGATTGATAAGGAAAGTCAGGGCTTTCAGATGGCACCAAGCTCTCTTGATTTGGTTGAGTTTTGACCAAGTTAAGGTTTGTCTCCATTGGGGTAGCTGCCGGTTTGCAGTCTTCCATTTTGTACTTCTTTAGTATATCTTGAATATACTTGGATTGGCTTAGGGTAATAGTCTGGGTACTTCTGTCTATGGAGAACTTAATCCCTAAGTAGTAACTAAGTTCTCCTAGATCGGACATCTTGAACTCCTTAGATAGGCTGGATTTAGTCTCTTCCAATGTTTCTAGGTTATTGGCGGCTATAATAAGATCATCCACATATAGAGCTAATAGAACTGGATTTGCTCTATCTGGCTTATAGTATATACTATAGTCAGCATTACTCCTTTTGAAACTCAAAGATTCCAAATAAGAATCTATCTTGCAATTCCAGGCTCTTGGTGATTGTTTGAGACCATATAGTGACTTTTTAAGCTTGCAGACCAAATGGGGGTTATCTTGGTCAACAAACCCATCAGGCTGGTCCATATACACGTCCTCATCAAGTTCTCCATTCAAAAATGCAGTTTTTACATCCATTTGATGAATAAAAAACTTATATTTGGCTGCAATAGCCAATATTAATCTGATGGAATTAAACTTGGCTACCGGTGCAAAGGTCTCAGTATAGTCAAGTCCTTTTGTTTGAGAGTATCCTTTGGCTACAAGTCTTGCTTTGTATCTTTCAATTGTACCATCAGCCTTGTATTTTGTCTTGAAGACCCATCTGCATCCAATTGATTTTCGGTTGATTGGTAATTTGACTAAGTCCCAAGTTTGATTTTCCATCAGTGCCTGATATTCCTCAGTCATTGCAGATCTCCAAAACTTCGTCTGAGGACTATTTAGGGCCTCTTTTACAGTCTGGGGTTCATCAACATGGACTGAATAGGCATAGGCTAAGTTTGTACCCTCATTGATATAGTAATTTGGGCTATTTCTTGTCCGATTGGATCTCCGGGCATTTGATACTGGAATGATCACTTCTGGGATATTCCTGGGCACTGATTCTGGCTGAACCACGGTTGTAGAGTCCTCTGGAGTGAAAAAATTTTCATTGTTTTGCTCTGATTCAATCCTGACAATTGGTGGACTTGAGATCAAATTTTCGTCATCATCTGATGTCATTTTTTGTGAAAATTTTGAATTTTCATCAAACAACACATCCCTGGACTTGATCAGCTTCTTTGCTTCGGTATTGTAGAGTCTGTATGCCTTACTCTCATTGCAGTAGCCCAAAAATATGCATTTTACACTTTTTGGCTCAAATTTTGACTGATTTCCGGCCAGTTTTTTGGCATATGCTGTACACCCAAATATTCTTAGATGTTCTGCACTTGGTCTGTATCCATACCATGCTTCAAATGGAGTAGAATCACGAAGTATTCTGTTATAACTCCTATTTTTAAGATATACAGCAGTGGCAACTGATTCTGCCCAAAAATCATAGGATAATTTTTGATCATGGATCATAGATCTTGCCATATCAATTATTGATCTGTTAGCTCGTTCTGCTACTCCATTTTGCTGTGGGGAGTATGGTACAGTAGTCTCTTGCTTTATCCCATGAATTTTGCAGAAGTGGATGAAGAGTTTTGAGGTATATTCTCCACCATTGTCAGAGCGTATTTTCTTGATTTTTTCACCAGTTTCTCTCTCCACCATGGCTTTGAACTCCCTGAGCTTAGACAGAGCTTCTTCCTTTCTCTCCATGAAGTAGACCCATGTGTATCTTGTATAATCATCAATAAAAGTGATTAAATACTTCATCCCGCCTAAGGATAAATTTTGCATAGGTCCACACAGATCTGAGTGAATTAGATCTAATTTTTTCTTAGTTTTGATTAACCCAGAGCTCTTGAACGGTTGTCTGGCTTGTTTCCCATATATGCAGGCTTCACAGTGCTCCAAAATAGCTGGGGGATCAATTTTCACTCCAGAAATTAGCTGATCTTTGATCATTTTACGCAAATAATCAAAATTGATGTGTCCAAATCTCCTGTGCCAAAGCATTGGTGTTTCTTCATTTAAGTTACTTATATTGGCTTCCAGATATGATGGAATATAAGTCAACTTGTATAGGTTCTGATCTCTGATGCCCGAAGCAATATGGGCACCATTTTGATCAGTGATCCTGCATCCAGAATTGTCAAAACTGAAACTGAGTCCTTCTGCTGTGGCCTTGCTTACAGAGAGTAGGTTCTTGGCTATTTCTGGTACATAGAGTACTTCTTTAAAGGTCAGTGTATGGCTTCCTTCACTGCTTCTAAGGTTTACTTGGATAGTTCCTTCTCCCACTGCATCAAGTGTTCTATCGTCACCCATGAAAACCTTCTTAATTGGAATTTCTTGATATTGGGTAAAAAGTTCTTTTTGGTGTGTAAAGTGTTGAGAAGCTCCAGAGTCAATATACCACGTCTGAGAATCCTTGTTTGTGGTCATATTTAGTGCAGATATGAATAGTCTATCTTCAGTTGTTACAGCATTTCCATATTCAGGCTTCTTTTGCTGATAATCTCTCTTTTTGAAACATCGGTCTGATGTGTGTCCTTTCCTTTTGCAGTAGTTGCAAAATAGGTTGCTGTTGCCTTTGTAGGGTCTTGGGTACCTCCTTTGTTGGTTATCATTGCTTATTAAAGCATTTTCTTCTTCCTTCTTATTGGCGCTTGATTTTCTTAATTCTTCATCCAGGAGCCTTCCATATACGTAATTTAAGGTCAAATCTTCAGTTCTGGACTCTAGGGCTGATACAAGGCCCTGAAACTCGTCTGTCAGGCTATTCAGGATGGTAACTATCACATCCTCATCAGTAGTTGGTACGCCCACAGATTCCATCTCATCTACCAGCAGGGTAATTCTGTTAATTAGATTTTTCATTTCTTCTCCTGGCAGCATCTTTGTAGTAAAGAATTTTCTTCTCAGATACATTTTCTTGGCAGCTGAACATGACTGGTAGGTGTCTTCTAATGCTTTCCAGGCATTCTTTGCCGTTTTTGCTCTTGAGCATTGAATTAGCAATTTGTCCTTGACATTAAGGCAAATGCAGTTAAAGGCACTTTGTTCTTTCTTCTGGTACTTCAAGGCTTCCTCTCCCACGTTTTTAGGAGGGCATTCTTCTCCCATGACAATATCCCAAAGGCCTCTTTCTTGTAGCAGCATCTTCATCTTCACCTTCCACACTTGGTAGTTAGATCCATCCAACTTTTCAGCAGAGGGAAAAATTCCAGTAATAGCAGTAGTAGACATTGCAGAGAGTGACAGCTCGGGGCTCATAACCTGTTGTAAGAGTCTTGGAGATATTGGAAGTGATTTGGAGAACAAGTAGATTATGTGGTTTTCACTTAATGATTTATTGAATGTAAAAGTAGTATTTATACTTTTACATGGTCTTGGCATTACAAACACGTAGAATAGGTTAAGGAAGGTCCCAAGAACATGTGTGCAAAGTTTGGGGCTGTTTGGACAACTTTGAGAATTTTCATGTTCTGGGTACCTGGTATTTTGGTGAAAATATTCTAAGTAAATCCCGACAAGGAATTTGGTCAGTATTCTCTAGGATTTGAAGGTGATGATCTAAGTGACTAAGTTAGGTGAATATTTAGGTGGAAAATACGAATTTTTACAACAAAATTTTCATTTATCTTATGCACCTATCAGCACCCCAACAGATTCCAATTAGTCCAGTCTCTTGGTACTTACTAATTCAACTTGATCAGAAAAGTATAAATAAAGCTTACTGAGCCTTTTGGTTTAATGTGTGTCTCAACAAAATTAAGATTGTGTCTCAGCAAAACTAAGAATTCAACAATTCCATTCTAGTTTCTGCCCAAGCCTAGCATATCTTGCACACCCAATAACACCAAGCCTAGCCTGCATAGCTAGCCAACTCTGTTGCCTTTATAGCCCAACTCAGCTTTATACAAGACTAATATTAGACCAGAACCTCACTGCTAATATATCTGTCACTCTAGACAATTCTAAGATTCTGCACTTAGTTGTCACCAAGGTTCAGTTAACTCATTCACAAGTTTTATTACACTTTTCTCTTGGATATAACATGGGGTAAGATTTACAAGGCAGAATGCCCTTCACACCATCAGCTACCCAAAGAATGAAATTCTCAGAGTTCTTCAACCAGCCCCAAACTTTGCATACATACACTTAGGACCTTCCTTAACATACTCTACATGCTTGTTATGCCAATACTATGAAAAAGTATAAGTACTACTTTTACGCTAAATAAATCATTAAGTAAAAACCATATAAACTACCAGTTTTCCCAATTGCTTCTGGATTCTTCAATACTTCTACCACTGAAAATGTTCCAAATGTCTTTTGAACAAGTCTTTAGAATGAGAAGACCTCCATGTGGGATCTCAACCATATATCAGTAATAGCTACTTATAACAAGTGAATTGCAGTGTGCCAACAAAGGAGCTGCTCTATGGCTTATGTAATAACCAATATCAGAATAATTGATGATAATAGTAATGCAGAATGACTATCAGAGTTTTTGCCCTGGGATTATAGAGCTCATGCACTGTAAAGAGGCATTTCCTTTGATTTCACAGATGAGGTAGCTATATGTAAGAGATGAGCAAAGGATTGTGGCTTACATTTAGGTGTATGGGCAGTACATGTAATACAGCTCTAAGCAGTATTGTCATATGAATTGATCATTATCATGTTGCTTGTTGACTCTTCATAGGATTTGGTGGATCAAAAGTTGTGTAGTATTGAAGCCACCAAGGTGCACTTAGTAATATGGTGCTAATGAGGTGATTATTAAGCTCAATTGGCTGTAGCTACTAGAATGTTAGTTTAAGTGAGCCAGATATAGTTTATGTACAGTCCAACAAGTACCTGGTGTGATAATAACTCTTATATGATTTGGCTTTCAGGGATGATGAATGAAGTCTTTCTGCTGACTCATTGCAGCAAACTTGTAGCACTATTCCAGCTAATTGTAGTGCTGCAAACTACCAGGTTGGGATTAAAATAGGCATGTAGGTGATACCAAGCTACATCATATCTACATTAAATGCCATCATGGATTGAAAGCACACCTATGTATGACTGAAGCAGGAACATAACAACTACTGGGAGCTAGTATATAGCCTGCTAGCTAGCGAAGATATTTTATGCTACCTGAGCAATACTTTTATGATATAAACCCTGCTCCAGAGGTTCCTGAATCTGTAACACATAGTTATCCTGAGCATCTTTTTGATAAACTATAGGATTTGCAAAAGATTAGAATAACCAACATAATTGATAGTAGTACGCTCTAGTCTGAGTGAGCTCTAGCTATGGTAACAATAGATACACACTGTGAATCACTTTATGATATTGAAGAATCTGATAGAATATATGATAGGTGAATATTGGTCAATACGTATATGCTGTGGGCACTTGGGGTGCCTAGAGCCTAGATATGTCCGCATTCTAGATATTGCAACATTCTGGTTAGAGAATCATCTTAGATTAGCCTTGCATGGGGCTCGCCAAAGACCAAGAATGGCTGAAATATAAGCTACCCAAAGTTTCAAATATGCACGAAAGACCCCCACGTGCGCACCACTTCAGAAGGAATTTGTCAGGGCATCCCTTTCACTGTGCTAGCAAAGTTTGCACAGAAGTATGAGTACTTGACTTCATCTTTAAACCGACCAACGCGAAACCTTGCTGGAGAGGTATATTGTCTTTGTATACAGTGAGACCAAGAATTCATGCTTTATAGTGTTTGGATTCCATTGAAGAGTTCGATTACTTTGACACTGGTATGAATCTATTGAGCAACTATTAACTCGATGCTACCGCCAAAGCGCCAATGCCGGTATGATTTAAAAGGCTAGAAATTGAACAACACCAATGCAGACGGGAAACTAAGGAAACTAGAGTGAGCTACCAATGGGTAAATGAGCGATGAGGGAATAGCCAACATGGGTATTAGCATCCACATATGTATGGTCAGTCTTCACAGAGATGGCCCATTTGCTAGGCACAAGGTACTTGGGTCATAGCCTAGCCGAGGGAAGTTGGGCTGCGGATTATCAATAATTATTGTACAGTATTAGAGAGAGGGGGAGGGGGTGGAGGGTTACCAGGGTATCTTGGGGGGGGGGTGAGTTTAAAGGGGTTTCTATACACAACCGCTGTACAATTTCTCTTCCGGCCAGGTTAGCGTGAAAATTGCGAGGATGCGGGACTCAGTGGGCCTGGGGACCCGTAGCGGAGCTCCTTTCTCAGGAACATCATTTCCTTCTCCGCTCTGTTGAGCCTAGATTTCATATCGATCTGATGGTTGAGGTCAGCGCTGGTACGGACAGAGGCGCCCTTATAGTCAGAATGGTCAGCCTGGTGGAATGCGGGTGGTTCGCCCTAAACGTTTACCTACCTGGTCGGTACTAGGATCCCCGGCTTTCCGGTGAAAAGTCAGCGTCTCCTGCAGCGAACGTACGTGTGCTTGCAACATCTGACATTCCTCGGTTTTTTCCGCCAGATTGGCTTCCAGTCTAACCAGCTTGCTGCGCTTGTCCTGCTGCTCGAGTCGAAGGCTGTCTTTAAGCGTGCGTATCTGATTCTGAAAGGATTTGGACATCTCTTTCTCGGACTGGAAGTCCACCTCTAGCTGACGTGTGGCCTGACGATTTCGATGGGTTACCTGTGAGTTACAAACAGATGAGGGGGGGGGGAAGGGGAACCACTACCGACCTCATTGAGCATGATTAGTTTGCGGCGTAACTCGTTGTTGTCTTGAACGAGCAGGTTCTTCTCTCGCGTGAGCGCCATGATTTTGTTCATTTTGGTCTGGAGATCGTACTCTAGTTGGCAGATCTTCTCCGTGCTCATGGTGTACTCATCGTCCTTGACCTGGATAAGGTCCCGGATCTTCGCCTCGAGGCTCTCCAACATCAGGTTTCTCTGTCGCAGGCTGCTGTTCTTTTCGTGGGCTTCTTGAAGTCTCCTTCGGAATTGCTGATTCTCCTGGGCCAACGCTTGTTTCTCGTGCTTTAGCTTCTCCAGCTCCTGGTGATCTTGTCGAACGCTTCGAACCTCTTGACGTGAGAGCTCGTGGAAGGCTGGCTGGCTTCGAGTCTCAAATGCTGACTGGCGACGCTGCAATTTGGGAGGCGCTTTGTTGAAGAGATCGGCGGCAGGGTTGCCTTCTATGAGGTTAGGTCCATTGGGTAGTTTACCCAAGGCTCCGCCTGATGAACTGGGTCTCGTACTTTGCAGCTGATGGATGATCTCCTGAACGTCCTCGATCAGGCCGGACTGATTGCGGATTAACGTCTTCAAGGAGGTGAACAATCGAGTGATCTGATCTCGATCGACTGGCTTGGCGCTACTGCGCGAGTCGTCCGAAAGCACCTCCGTGTTGCGAGTGGATTCGGCCGAATCCGGCGAAAGTGTGACCTGGATCTCCGTTAGGAGTTGGAAGTCCGCCTCGAGCATGGCTTTGACTGCATGGATTTGTAGCAGCAATGCGTGGACCAAGTCTTGGCTTACTGCACCACCATCCTCGCTGGGCAACCTGTCCTGGTTTGCCGAAGCTGGCCCGCCCATGTCATCGCCAGTGGGTGTCCCGGCGTTTGGACCCATGGCCTTACGAGGGGTGCTGAGGAACTCCTTTCGCTCGTTGACCAACTCGCTGTTCTCATCCACCAGCCGATTCATCTCTTTGGCTAGTCTATCTCTGTCAGTCTTGAGTACCCGGCAGTCCTCCTGCAGACTCGTGTTCAGCTGGGAAAGCTTCATCATCTCGTCACGCATCTGATCGATGTCGGCGAATAGCGAGGCGAATCCCTCCGATTCGAGCGTAGAGTCTAGGGGATTCTTGGCTCCGGTGTATGGTTCATTCGAGAAAGATGGATAGGGGATCAATGACTCTTGGTTCACGGAATCGCTTGGCGTGGGCGGAGCAATGCTTTGGCTCTGACGCCTACTGGCACTCTCTTTGCGGTCAAGCTCTTGCGACAATTGCTCCACGTCGTACTCCAGTTTACGCGCGTAATTAATCAACTCCTGACGGTCACTCTCAAGGTGGTCGATCTGACGCTGGTAATTGTCCGCGTCCGTGACCGCACCGGACACGGCCTCCTGCTCGGTCTTGACATCGGTGTGCTCCACCAGGTCCGTCTCGGCCTGATTCTCGAGTTCGCTCGCGTAGCTCGCCCACAAATCTCGATTGCTACCCATGTCGCTTAGTTGCAAGTGGAGGTTCTGGTTTTCGTTTTGGAGGTGCTCGTTGCTGATCACGATGTCGTCCCAGAGTCGGTTGAAGCGCTGCTCCTGGTCTGCTAGTCGTTGCTCGTAGATCTTCTGGATTCGGGCGAATGTGGGGGCATTGAGACTCCTGGACGCGTGCCTGGAGCCCGGACCGGCGGATTTGGTGAGCTCCGTCTCCACCTCTTGAACCGAATTCCTCCAGAACTCCACTTTGCTGCGGAGCTCCTCGTTCACCTCCACCAACACATCGATCTCTTCCTCGAGCGTCCTTCTGTCCTCGTGAAGGCTGTCGATCCGCTCCGCCTCCTGTGACAAGACCTCATTCAGCTCCTCGATGGACTTCTGCAGGCTGTCGTAATGCCGCTCGAGCGACTCGTGCTGCGCTTCCAACGCCTCGACCTCTGTCCGCAGGCTCTCCTCCTCCGCTCTTCTGTCTCGGATCTGGGTGGAGAAGAGTTCGGATTGCTCCGCGAGTTGGAGGGAGGTTTTCGAGTATTCTTCCCGGGCAGATTTCACCCGAGACTCCAGGGAGTTGGCGTCCGCCATGATCTCGGAGAGTTCCTTGGCCAGGCGGGATTTCTCCTCCACCGCTGCGGTCACCTTCTTATGGAACTGGTCAATCTCCTGGTTCAACTCGGTGCACTGCTGCCGCAAGGAATCCCGTTTGTTGGTCAGCCTTTCAAGAACCGTCTCATTGGTCAGCTACATGGAAACAGTTGAGCGAACGATATCCAGGGGAGGAGGGGGTATGTGTGGTGGGACCATTGCTTACCTCGGAATAAACCGTCAGCTGCTTCTCCAACCGATCGCATCTGCTCCGGAGCTCGTCTCGCTCCTCCTCCAAGTCCAGATAGGCGATCTCATTCTCCACCGCCCGGATCTCCAGGTCTTTCTTCTCCACCTCAAGGCTCTCGAGCCGATCCCTCGACTCCGAGAGCTGAACGGCCATTTTGTTGAGCGAGTTGCCGTGGGATCGGAGCTGACTCTTCGTGTCGTTCAACTGATCCTCTAGATCCCACTTCTCTCGTTCCAGGTTCTCGATCTCCTCCGCATGCTCCACATCTCGACGTCTAAGGGATTTCTCAACCTTCTGTTCGAAGGATGTCTTCCACCGAAGTACCTCCTCCTCAAGGGACTTGACCGACTCCCGGAGCATCTGCTTCTCCGTGTCGACCTGAAGCAGGTAGGAATCCGACCTCACCTTGGCGTCGAGGGAGATCAACGCCTGGGTCAGCGCCTCCTGGAGCCAGGCCATCTCCTCTTTGCAGTGATCGATTTCTCGACGGGTGGCGAGTTGGTCCGCCTCGTATTTCTCCAGTATCCGGTCCCGCTGCTCCTGGACCGCGGCTATCTCCTCTCGGTAGCTGTACTCCCGTTTGTCGAAGGAGGTTTTCTGCTGGTGCTTCTCTTCCATTAAACGGTCCACCTCTCCCCTCAGTCCCTGAATCTCCTTGACCCAGGAGGGAGGGGCACCCTCCTCTACCCATGGATGCCCACTGGCTTGTGGGATGGGTGATAGGGACGGTGAGATGGAAGAAGGAGAAAGGACGGAAACTCCGGCCGAAGCATCCTCCTCTACCTCCTTGATCTACACGACAAATAAACCGTCACTTAATGGACCCGAGGGGGTGAGTGTGCATAACCACCGGGGCTAACACTTACCGAACTCTCCGTGGGCTGTCGAAAGGGGCCGGGGAACTTCCCGAAGTGAATAGTCCTGAAAGAAACGGTGCCGAACCCTTTAGTACCCCGGTTCACAACATACATCTCCCCCATCTATCGACTCACCTTCTCCTCGGGAGCTTTTCCGTCTCGTACGTGGGGACATTCCGGAACCTAAGCTCGTCTAGGCTGGCGGAGGTCGCGAGGAAAGAAAAACGGGTTCAGTGTCTAGGTTGGTGTTGGAGCGGGGAGAGAGAGGGAAGGGGGAGGATCCTGGCTGCGGCGGGTGAGTGGGGTTGTGTGGAAGGAAAGGACTTTACATTTTGGAGGTAACCTGATTGGTTCCTGGCGAGGTTGGACCGGACAGAAATGCTTTGTTTGGGGTGAGTGGTCTCGTAGGGGCAGCCCGAGGGGCCGGTTCGTTGGTGGGATTTCGAAAGAGCCCCAGTAAGGTGCCAAGGCTTGTCCCGTCTTCTTCACCGCCCATAGCGTCGGGATGGTCGAGGAAGATACGAGTTGTCAAAGTCGAAAGTTAAGGGGTGGGGGTAAGTTTATGCGGGCGTGGGTATTTAAGGTGGAATTAGGTTGGTGGTGGGGGAAGGGAATTGGAGGTGAGCGCGGACCGAATGCTTACAGTCGAAGGGCGAGGTCGTGGTAGCAGTTGTTCAATCGCTGGTGGAGACAAAGTCGAGCCAAAAATATCAAAACCGACTTCTAAAGCTATAGAAGGCAAATGCATACACCAAGTCAAAGCCTCCAAAGGGCGAAATTGTGGACGCCACTAGAGAGGGGAATGGAAGTGGATGTGAAAGCGAATGTGAATGTGAATGCGAATGTGACCTACGGGTAATCGCTTAATGTGGGAAGAGTGTCACCAAATTCGGATGCGATCTGAGTCCAAATCCTCGCCCGTCTGGATCCCGGTGGTGGATCATTGTTTCCTGGACCCGCCGAAAAAAACCCACGAAAACAATGGCCCTCGCTGCACCCAAATCCGCATTGTTGTATGTCGAGTGAAAGATGCACCCTTCTTTCACTGAAACGGCCGGGTGCATATGCCGATTAATCTATTCATTGGCCCCGCTCAGTAATGGCCCATCTCATCCCCAATTGGTGTAACAGTAGTGGATCCTCGGAACGATCTGGTTGTCAGGATCCTTGGGATAGGGTTTCGAATTGTTGCTTCATTGTTAGTTGATGATGAAGAGGGTTGTTTCTATGTTTGATGGATGTCTGGTCAATGGGCGCCCAATTACTATCGATCTGCTTGTCAACCGAGGCCACATGTTTGGTTGAAGCAACTATCTTTCGATCCATCCTTAGAAGATGATCAACACATCACAATCCGTTTCAAACTGGTCCCCAGTGTGGAACAGTATTCTATTCTTGGAAAGTAAATAAGGTAAGGCAGACAGGATATCTACAAATTGATCCGCCCATAGTGGAGATGGTCATCAGATTTTGGAGTTCTGTATTGCACCAATTGATTCTTGCA
This sequence comes from Basidiobolus meristosporus CBS 931.73, assembly GCA_002104905.1. Classification (NCBI taxonomy): domain Eukaryota; kingdom Fungi; phylum Basidiobolomycota; class Basidiobolomycetes; order Basidiobolales; family Basidiobolaceae; genus Basidiobolus; species Basidiobolus meristosporus. The sequence continues at coordinate 38,699 of MCFE01000092.1, forward strand.
CTGGGTGACTAGTTCAAGATAAAACTAATCAGTGCATTTCCCCATTGCTTCAGTTGCAAGCCAACTGACCTTGGCCCTCACCCCTACAACTCTATGCTTAGGTTATTATGGTATTTTTTGCTTTACCAAAGAGCCAAAATATACCATTTGTTCAACCCCACTGTACTACAGTCTATTAAAGTAACAAATGCCACCAGTAATATAGCTGGTATGGTGAAGTCAAGGTATGGTATTGGGGATGCTCTTTGTAGATTATCTCACAAATAAATTAACTGGTTGGAGTAAGGTGTATTAATATACTAATATACTGCTGAATACTTAGTGCATTCAAAATTGCTATACTGATATATTAGTCTGCCAGGCCCTATGAAAGATAAGTTGGTCCCCCAGTTGGATCTAATCCTGACTGGCCATCAAGATTATGTCAAGATACATAGCATCAACTGAACATTGGAGTTCCTTTTCTACTTGACCAAGTCCCAGTGTTATTGAGGCATTTGACAGTTCAATTGATATGAATTGTCTACTGTGAAAAAAAAACTTAGCAGTGTTTGGACAACCTCATAGTGGCCAACTACTTTTTCTCTATAAAGCCACTACCAACCTGCCCAACATTATAATATTTTCTACCTCTCCATATGCACCCAAATCCTTGCACTGCAAATTTGCTCCTATTTATTGCACCCCCTTTTCCTGTAGGTATATCATATTCAGTACAAGTAAAGAAACTATAGTCTCTTACTTACTTACCTTATCATACCCATACATTTGCTGCAATTGACATACTTCTAATACCTGGACTACAAAGCATTTTGGTTTGATGCCTGCACAGTGGACATGTGCCCTGTATTGCTGGTAAAATAAACACAATCAAACCCTATGCAAAATCTCAAACTTGGAGTTCAGCCAATAATCTGCCCTATGAAAAATAATTTGATCCCACAGGTGGATCCAATCCAGATCAACCATCAGGATCCCATTTAGAGACCATCCTAATACCAGCAGCTTGGAATTAGTGACCCTCTTGACAATCTTATGATGGGATCATGATAGTGTTTTGCTAATTTTACTACCAAATAAAGAGATCAAACTTGACAAGATTTGATTGGTGCTGTGACAATAATTGCATAGTATTGTAGCGGTCTTTTAGCACTCTACAACTATTTTAAGTGGATCCAACCAGCCAGAACATCCAATTGCCTTATATGGCAAGAAACTTGACGGTATTTTGACGGCCTCACAGCAAGACTCTTATGGCACTATATCAGCAGTATGAAGGCCTACAGCTGGTTCTGTATAATGCTACCATACCAATTTACCAAATGGTATTTCCTTTTTCTACCTCACCTTGTGCAATTCATGTATTCCACTGTAGAATCACCCCTCTTTATTTGCTTATCCACTACTACCTTAGGTATTCCACATATAGTTTGAATCAACAAAAACTATGGCCTCCTGCTTACTAACCCCTATAAACAAACACACCTGCCACAATTGACATACTCTATCTCCGCAACTTTACAGCTTTTTAGTGTGATACTTGCAAAATTGCCATATACCTTGTACTGCTAATAACATATACATCTTGCAAACATATGCTTGGTTGTTGCCACTTCTGCCACAAACACCTCCTGAATATCTGCAAAGAGCTTCTTGGTATTTAGCAATATGTTCCTTCTCCCTACTGGATTCTAGTCCCCCTTATAGGTGCGCTCTGGCTTTTGTTTGTGTGACTTCTGTATTGAATGGTGTAGAAGTTGGCTTGTGACCAAGAGAAATCCGGCACACCTTGACAGAGTTTTCCTAATATGAATTAGTTGCTTGTTGCGCCCAACCCAACTTTGCATTACTTAACTGATTACCCATGCATTGGGGCTGCTTAGCTTCATAATGCCATAGGCATAGGTATCTCCATGTGCACATTTGTCCTCAGTATTTCCCACTCTTCCTAGCTTTCCTCCATGTGCCAACTCATCACATCCATGACAGACTTGAAGGTAATATTCTTGATGAGATTAGGATATGGTAGTACCTGCAACTTGACTTGTCTTCCTATCTCCCCACACATCACTCCATAGGAAACTCCCACAAGGTTAAGCAAGGCCCAATATTCTCCACACAGTGTGCAAGATGAGGTACATAATGGATACAGTAGCAGCATATATCTACATGTTCAGCTCTATGTTTGTAGTACAGCTGCTCAAATCCCATCACAAACTCTTTGCACAACAGCTGTAGATGTGTCAAGTTGGCATTGGTAATCAGCTTCTGGATAAATATTCCTATATTGTCTACATATAGCTCCCAATGCTTCCAATGTACTCTTGGTAGGAATGGCTTCAGAATGCCACTTATATAAATACATGTCCAGTTCATCCAGTCTTTGCATTTCTAATGTTACAAATGCATATGAATGCTGATTGGAGCCTGTTAGAAGTACTTAGGGTAGCAGATGATCTGTAATATCTTGCCAATTCATTCAAATTTCTCCAGTATCTCAAAGGGCTCATTTAGGTTGAAATGCCCCATGTATAACTTGGTCATCAATATAGGGATATTGTTGAGAAGCAAATGCATTGCTCCCAGTGGAAAGCTTTTGCTCCAACAGATACCCTTTATCTTAAGTATCTTGGGTTTCCAATTGATTCCATATTCTGGCCAATGGCTTTTAGCTTGCTAACTATGCTGCAATTGCATGCTGACTTCTGGACATTCTCTCTGCAGAAAGATGATGTTCTAAGTGCTGGTGTTTGGGTAATAGTAATGTGTGAGAGTTATGGAGTATATCCCCTGGATCTCACACATTTGACAGCAATACCATCTATTGTGCTCACAAACACCTGCTATCTTGCAGATTGCCAGGGTATCTCAAATTCAGATAATAATATGCACTTTTACATGATGGCCATTTACTTTTATCCTGCTGGAAAGCATACAAAATTTATCTAGCAATGGATACAGGTAGCTATCCAGGTTGGACAGTGATTTAGGCCCCAATACCAGTGAGACTACCATCAGATTATTGCTCTGATATGGTAAGATGGGTGGCAGAATCAGATTGATGAGAATCAGTGGCCAGCAGGATTTGCTGGTAGAGTACTTGTTCAATGAGAATCTGTCAAATACTAAGGCAAAGGCATGATCATATATACCTTCCAAGTAGCCATTGTTCTTAGCTGTTTGTAACGTTTGCCATCAAATATATTGGATATGTTTGTACTTAATTTGTACAAGTACAGTACTGTATAGCTTTGCAGTATTTGTTGGACTCCATCAGCTTCCTCAGACAGGGTATTACCAGAATATATCCAGAGTGGGAACAATGTTTTCCTTCAATGGTGGTGGACTCCTGACAATATGAACATGTTGCAGTGGTAGCATTTTTGGATGTCAATGCTATGCAACTGTTAACACATGCTGGAATCAGGACAGTTTCTGGGTCATATGTTGCAAGCCAGATGATGGTTCTCCACTTGTACCATGTACATGGTAAGTTGCATCCCGGTTTGATTTTGGCAAGAAGTAGTAATAAATCCTCAAAGCCCCATTACAGATATTAGTGGAAACATGCCACTTCTCTAGCCACAACATTACATCATTCACCAGTAGATGGATTACTGGACTCTTTTGGCTCCATAAAGTTTCCTTGGCATTTGTTTCAACAGGTGTTGTCTCATTGCATATAGGGATTTGACCAGGCTCATATATGGTACTGTTGTTAGGGGCGATAGGCTCAAGATCCATCAGTTATCCTTCTTTGTCAGAGCTATCACTCTGCATGCCATATGCAGAAGGCTGAGGTGAGCCTAAAGGTATTAAAATTCACCTGACTCAGTTTGCGCAAGGTGACAAAGACAGCCAGGTGCTGAAATAGAAGTATCAACTGGCTGGCAAGATAATGTTGGTACAGTTGTGACCAATGAATGGTCAAATATGACTTGTGTGGCAAAACACTGGCCATGATCCTTGTAATACTTCCTATGCTGTCTGCGTGCTTTATGGCTGAGAGCCTTGCCACAATAGCCACATGGTCTTTTTTCTCTTCTCTTATGGCAATGAGTCAAAGTAGTCTTGTCCATGGGGCAAACAGTTTGACCTACAACAATGTAACACTATTATATCACTTTTTGGACAATACTCATGTGAACTTAAGACAGTCTTGTATTTGAGACATTGCACCTACTTGAATGTAAGATTCAATGATGACCTACCATAGTAAGCATTATAAATTAAGTTGTGGCACCACATACACATGTATAAGCAGCACTATTTCCCCTTTGGGTTAACTCACTTTCATATATATGCTGCCAAAAAATAAAGCAAAGTCATCTGGTTCTCAACCTAACCCCACTGCTGACAGCTACCAAAGCACAGTTGAACAACAACTTGCTTTGATATTCAGTGCAACAAGCAGGGCTACATCCAAAAGAGACCCTGTGGACAGTGTGCCCATTGAAGGTAATAATGTGGACTCCTCAGACTCTCAGTCAAGTAGGCAATTGAGAACCTCTGCAGAGCCACAAAATGACTGTTATGCTCAGGCAGATGAGAATGTAGCAAATACAGTACGCTCAGTTGAAGACCAGCAAGTGGCCATCACAACATCATGACCACCCATATTAGCAAGTATGTTGTCAGCTCATACCAAAGCATTAATGAAGCAATTAGGTGCAGTGGCTGATAGGATAAATGCAATAGCCCAGAGAAATCAGGAAATAGTCCAGAAACAGGATGAGCAGATAATATGTGTAGCACAAACAATATCCCAGGTGGAGAATGCAGTATTTTTACTGCAAAGAAGGAACTCAAGTAGCTCAATGCCACAGCCAAGAATTGAGCCATTTTCAATCTAACTGCAGAGGAGCACCATACAGTCTTTGAAGCACAACAACAGTTCCCAAAGATAAGGCTACAAGCGTCAAAGAGACATCAGGTAGCTGGAAGAGTGCCAATTAGGGACAAGCAGGCAGACACAGATACACCAGCACAACATTTATCAAGGAAAGATCATGGTACCACTCAAGAAGCACTCAGTCAAAGTAGCAGTGAAGGACCTGGCAGTGATAAAGAAAAATGTAAATGGAAAAATGACTATCCAAGCCTGAGACAGGGTGGCATGCAAAAAAAACTGCAGTTCTTGCCAATTAACACCACAAGCTCTGAGCAGACTGAATTCAAGCATAGTCAAGATGAATTACCAACAAGAAAACAGCTGTTTTCACAAGAGTCAGAAGTGCAGCCAGTTGAGCTATACTCTAGCAAGGTTAATGAGCTTGCAGAGAAAAGCAATTTGTCTACCACAGCCTCCACATCCTCCATTGTTGATAGAGTGGAGATCCCACTGATAGACAAGGCTACAATGTCAAGAGCTTGAAAGACATCACAATGCCTTCAGTGGAATTTGGAACATTAATAAGCACACCATGAGGTTGCAGCACTTCTTCAAGTGCAGTTCTCAAGAAAACATACTGAAATATTGCAAGGATTTATTTAAAGGACTGGAAGATCAGATGCCAGACCTTGGAGTGCTGGCTGAAGACCAGGACATGTGGAAACCAGTGAACAAACAATGGCATAAAGCCATTGGGTTGCTGCCAAAGTTGTGGAACCAGAGGATTACAGCAGAAGTCCTTTTTGAGTGGTGGATTTTAATGGAGTTACTTGCTGAGTGTGGGGTTGGGCTCAATGTTAGTGTAGGGTATGGAGACTTGAATAGGTCAATATAATTGGCATTTGATCTACAATTGAGGTTTTGACAGAAATAAATCAATTTGTATGTATGAAGAGTAAGAGAAATGGTTGAGTCATCAAGTAAGGAGTGTAAAAAAGAGGCAATAGCCAATCAATGCACACAAACATAGGAGGTGATAGACTGTCTGGGGTCAGAGAGTGAGCAAATTGGCAGGGACCTAATCAAAAGCCACTTATATATTGTGGTGATGAAGAATCTTGACTTAGTTTTTTGTGGAATCTGGGGTGCAATTATTTTTCAACAGTCTCTGGATGGTGTCCTAATGGGATCAGCACCTCTTAGTCACAGGACTTTAACTTTGTGATGGCCCTTTGGTGGGATCAATATTATAATATCTCATAGGGATGCTGGTACTCTGCTGGTATTCTAGTAGTGCTCAACTGGCATTCAGCCTGTAGTCTCCTTCATATTCTCTATTACAACTCTTTATGCAAGTAGTAGGTAGCTGAAAGCTAGAATTAGTATCAATGCTAGTTGTCTTGGTGTTCTCTTGAAAAGAAAATCTGCTTGGCTGCCAAATAGCTAGTACTTGAGATATTGAGAGCTGGAAGCTCAGAGAAGAGTAGAATTCAGCTGGTATTATGATTGCATTCTGCCAGCCATTTTTTAAATTTTTTATAGGGAAACTCTGCTACTGATAACCCTCCTTTTCTATGACCATTCACACATCCTCATCTTAGATATTTACTAACACGTTGCTTTACTAGGCCAGTCCATTACTACTCCCTGCTTTATTCAGGCCCCTCTGACAGGAATATTCTCTTCTCTGTTGTGTTGTATTATAATTAGTTTGGAGCTTATTGGGCAATGCAAAGGCTGATGAACAGTATACATCAGCTTACAGTATACTATTACTGAAATAGTTTATTAAGAGTTTGATATACCAATAAAAGATGTAACTTTCACTAAAACCCTCAAAATTAAGCTCAAAATACACTATTGGTAGTGTTTCCAACTTCTACAGCAGAGTTCTGACCTTCTGTTGAGTAGTAGGCTGATTTACTGATATAGAAGCTTTTCCTTGTTTGGAAGTTATTTGCCTTTGTGAGAAAATACATACTGATATAGAAACTCTAGGCTCCCAGTTGACCCTAAGCTGTGGGTGTAGGGATCTCTAAAGGGGTGTCTTTAGAGTAAAAGGACTTCTTATATTGGTCTCTAAAGTAGACTTTACACTAAAGGGGCTTCTAAAGGGGGTGTCTTTAGAGTAAGGGGCTTCTCAGAGGGGACTTTTCCAACAGGATAGTATACTTATAGTCAAAGAATCCTTGCAATTTTGAAGTGCATTTCTTGAGTGCTGCTCTTGAAGTAGTGCTACAACCTCTTGGTGTGCCTATCAATGTTCAAAAGCTCCACTGAAGGCATTGTGATAGTCTTTCAAGCTCTTGACATTGTAGCCTTGTCTATCAGTGGGATCTCCACTCTATCAACAATGGAGGATGTGGAGGCTGTGGTAGACAAATTGCTTTTCTCTGCAAGCTCATTAACCTTGCTAGAGTATAGCTCAACTGGCTGCACTTCTGACTCTTGTGAAAACAGCTGTTTTCTTGTTGGTAATTCATCTTGACTATGCTTGAATTCAGTCTGCTCAGAGCTTGTGGTGTTAATTGGCAAGAACTGCAGTTTTTTTTGCATGCCACCCTGTCTCAGGCTTGGGTAGACATTTTTCCCTTTACTTTTTTCTTTGTCACTGCCAGGTCCTTCACTGCTACTTTGACTGAGTGCTACTTGAGTGGTAGCATGATCTTTCCTTGATAAATGTTGTGCTAGTTTATCTGTGTCTGTGATAGTCTTTCAAGCTCTTAACATTGTAGCCTTGTCTATCAGTGGGATCTCCACTCTGTCAACATTGGAGGATGTGGATGCTGTGGTTGTCAAGTTTCCTTTCTCTGCAAACTCATCTACCTTGCTGGATTGAAGCTAAACTGGCTACACTTCCAACCCTTGGGAAACAGTTGTCTTGCTGGTAATCATCTTCATTATTACAAGATTTAGCCTGTTCTGCATTGACAACTCAAGTTGTTGAGGGCTGCATCTTTGTTCTCACACTTCCCTGTTGCTGGCTTGGGTAGAATATTTCCCTTTACTTTCCCTTTATTACCACCTGATCTCTCACTGCTACTTTGACTGAGTTCTTCTTATATTGTCCCACATTTTCTCCTTGGTAAATGCTACAGTGGTGCATCTCTTTCTGTCTGCTTGTCCCTCACTGGCACTTTCTGTCTACATGATGTTTCTTTGCTGCTTGCTTCAAGCATTTAGCCATGCTGGTGAGAGGCTACTGAAGAAGCCACTGGTCCTTATCAGTGCCAGTTTTTACACCACTATTTTGATTGAATGCTTATTGCACTGAACTATATTCTGTGCTTGACAAATACTGCACTGATGAATTGGATTCTGCTGTCTTGTCTCTTATTGGCACTTTTCGGCAAACTGGCATGTCTTTGTGGGTTGTTTGTAGCTTACAGCCCTGCTTGTCACAAGCTCTTCAGGAAGATGCTGATTTTTAGACATGGTACCCTTGCTCCTCTGCCTTTGGTAGTTGCTGCTATTCCAAAATAATCTCTTAGCATACCAATACTGGCCAAAATCAGCTTGCTTGCTTGAATCCAGGATAATGCTTATGGGACAGGTCAAGAGCATTTGGCTTGACCTTGAGTTCCTGATGGCCCAATGGTATCATCAAGTGAGGGTACTCTGTTTGCAATATTCTTGTCTGCCTGAGCATTTTGGTCAGCTTGTGGCTCCACCGTGATACTCATTTGCCTACTTGACTGAGAGCCTGAGGAGTCCCCACTTTTACATTCAATGCGTACACTGTCAACATTTCCTATTTTGAATGTAGATATTCTTGCTGCTCTGAATGTCAAAGGAAGCTGTTGTCCAAACATACTTCTGCTGCTGTCAGCAGTGGGGTTTGGTGGGGAACCAGACAATTCTGCTTTATTATTTGGCAGCACATATAAGCAAGTGATTCAAGCCAAAGGGGAAAGAGTATTATATACATGTGTATGAGGTGCCACAGACTTATTTATAATGCTAACCACAGTGGGTCATCATTGAATCTTATACTACTGTAGGTGGAATGGCTCAAATACAAGACTGCCTCAAAACCACAGGAGGATTGATAAAAAATTGATATATTGATGAATGTCAAGCTGTTTGCCCTGTGGACAAAACTTCTTTGAGTCAATGCAGAAAATGAAGAGAAAAAAGACCATGTGGCTATTGTAGCAAGCCTGTCAGCCATTAAGCATGCAGATGACACAGGAAGTATTACAAGTATCACAGCCAGTGTTTTACCACACAAGTAGTATTTGAGCACTCACTAGTTACTAATGTAATAACAATATATTTCCAGCCAATTGAAACTTTCATAATTGTAAGTGCCTACACTAGCCACCTCATGTAAACTGATCCAGGTAAGCTTGTGATGCCTTTGGGCTCACCTCAGCCTTTTGAGTATGGCCAGCAGAGTGATAGCTCTGAAGAAGAAGTCTCATTGATGGAATGTGATCCTATATCCCTTCACATCAGTGCCCTGGATGTGTGGTAATGGAAAGTATTCCATTAATACAATATCTCTAAACCAATATTGCACTCATTTCTTTATTTTGCTTTTTGCTATCACAACACACAAGTGAAAGATCAAGAATTTCCAACTTTGAAGAACAAATGCTCCAGACCCTGACAAGCAATCCACCCAAGAATATTATGTCATACAGAACACGTAGTAGCCAACACATGTTTCAAATGACAGCTCATTTGAAGCAGCACTTATGGAGTTATGACCAAAAGAGTCCAATTATTTTATATACTATGCCTTATTGCTAGGATTACTATGGTGACTTTGATTGTGTGTAACTTCCAAACCAGGCAAACAAATCATGTGATATTCTTACAGGTGCTGCGCCTATGTCTGATCTGTGCCACTGCAAAATTGTAGCTTTGTATCACATGTATTGCTTGCGCAATTGCCCAAAAGCTTTGATCCTTCAGTATTTTCATATATATGACTTCCCCAGCTGAAAAATAAAGTGTGAGCCTCTCTTTCCAGAATCTGCACACTATGATTACAAGTTTGATGGTTATAAGACTTCCCCTGCATCACTTGCACTGTTGAGTAATCTGACTTTGATTGGTACTACATCAGTAAAGAGACTGCAAAGCTCACAAGAATCCAATATAAGTTCTACAAGAAACTACCACTTTTCTGTTAGAAAAGTCCCCTCTAAGAAACCCCCTTAGACACCCCTTTAGTCTAGAGACCCCTTTAGAGACCCCTTTAAGAAACTCCTTTACTCTAAAGCAGCCCCTTTAGGCACCCCTTTAGTGCAAAGTCCACTTTAGAGACCACTACAAGAAGCCCCTTTACTCTAAAGACACCCCATTAGACACCCCATTAGACACCCCTTTAGGTCTAAAGACCCCTTTAGAGACTTCTACAACACATCCCTTTAGGTTAAAGGGGAGCTCAGAATTTCCATATTAGGAAATATTTTCTCAGAAAGGAAAGTGACTTCCAAATAAGGAAAAGTAACTATAAAGTAAATAAGCCCATTAGTTGACAGAAGGTCAGAACACTGCTGTAGAAGTGATAAACACTGCCTACAGTATATTTTGAGCCTAACATTGAGGAAATTAGTGAAAGTTATATCTTCTATTGGTATATCACACTCCCAATAGATTGTTTCAGTATTAGCACACTGGAAGTTGTTGTATATTGCTGATTAGCCTCTGCATTGTAGAACAAGCCCCAAACTAATCATAATACAACACAACTGATGAGCCCAGCAAAATCACAATGTTCAATGCAACAACACCCATGGAAAAAAATGCCAAGGACACTTAATGGAGCCAAATCAGCGCAGTAATCCATTTACTGGTGAGTGATGCAATATTATAGCTTAAGAGGTGGGGTACTTCTACCAATATCAGTAATGGAGGCTCTGTTATGAATAGACACAAAGCAGGAGAGTAGGGCTAGGCAAGGCAGGACCAGGAAAGGACTTAGGTGTGGATCAACAAGGCAAGGCATGTTCCCAAGGCAAGGCTTCTATTCAAGATCTGTGTTTATCAGACTGAGGAGTACTCAAAGGGGGATAGGACTATCTATCCTTTTTGGCTATACTGATGCCAAGAGATATTGTCTAATACTAATGGGGTTGTGGGGTGACGCACAGCAATGGTCCTGGGGATAATGACATAGATGACACAGCACTGAAACCAGATGGGGAAATGGGTCGGGTCACCTGATCATGTGACTAAGACATGAGACCTAGTATTTCCAGATATGGTACTGAACTATGAAAAATACAATGGGAAGCTTCCATGGAATATTCCATTGTGTAACAATGGTTTGGAATGGACAGGAACTTTCTGGAAGGTGGTAGTAGGTTCCAGAAGGGATCGCTGAGAAATTGAGCTAGGGAGCTGAAACTTGGCATGGGTGTTCATGGTTGTCATGTGATGATGACAGGCTCTGAGCATATACTGCTAGTTCATGCTGAATTTATTCCAGGATGCAATTTATCATGTACTTGGTACAAATGAAAATCTGTCCTACTGCTGGCAACATATTACCTAGAGATCAACCTGATAACAGCATGTATTAACAGTGGTATGATATTAGCATGAGAAAATGTCACCATTGCAGGGTGTCGCACTTGTTAGGAATCCACCACCATTGGAGGAAAATATTGCTCACACTCCAGAAATGTTCCAAATAAAGAAGCTTATGCAGTCCAACAGATTGTGTGAAGCTATAAAGTGCTGTACCCAGTGTCAATCAATCACAAACATTTCCAATATATCTAATGGCAAACATTATAAACAACTAAGAAGCAAGTGCTACTCTGAACAAGCGTTTAATCATGCCTTTGCCTTGGCACTTTAGGGATTTTTATTAAATAAGTACTCTACCAGCAAACTCTCCTAACCACTGATTCTCATCAACCTTAATATGCGGCCAATCTCATAGTATCCAAGCAGATATCTAAGGGTAGCCTCACTGCAATATGAGTCTTCATTTTTTGTCCGACCATGATAATTACCTGTTTCCATTGCTGGATGAATTTTTTATGTTCTCTGGCATGATAATATCATATGGCCATCTTGTCAAAGTGGATATGATCATGTGCATGTGAGATACCCCAGCCATTGACAAGAAAGCTGGCTTTTCTGGGCAGAATGGATGGTATTGCTGTCAAATGTGTGAGATCCTGGGTACTTACTCCATAACTCACACACATTTTCATTGCTCAAGCACCAGTACTAAGAACATCATCTCCCCCCAGAGAGAACATACAGAAGTCAGCACACAATGTAAGCAAAGTTGGCAAGCTATAAGTCATTGGCTAGAATATGAATTCAATCAGAAACCAGAGATACCCCTACAAAGAATACTTAGTCACACGGATGGATCCAATCTAGATCAGCCATCAAAATCCCATCAGGAGACTGTGATAATACTAGCAGCTTGGAATTAATGACCCATTGCACAATCTTATGACAGGATCATTATGGTGTTTGGCCAATTTTACAGTCAAATAAAGTTTAAAACATTATAGTACCTAGTGTTGTAAGAGTATTGGAGATATTGGAAGTAACTGGGAGAACAAGTAGATTACGCGGTTTTCACCTGATAATAGACTTGTTCTGTTGGAGAGTGCCACATAGCACCAGCCTGTTTATAGTGCTGGATCAATCTGGCACTCTACGGCACTATCTGGCACTATAATTTCTACCATGATGCCAGTGGTATGATACAGTTACTGGTAATTTTACTCAATCTTATTTATGTTGCCCAGAATAGTGCTTTACTTGCTTTATTTAATCTTCATAATGCTCCAGACACATTTCTCTCAGTGGATGTCTTCTTGTATGAGCATACTGTGCATTAATAAGTATCTTAACAATTTTACCTATTCTGCTGTTTTCCCCTATATATGACTATCCTCTGTATTTACCTGCCAATATGCTGAATCTCTTCAGATATCCAAATGTGTGCTCTACCCTCACTCTGAAATGATTAAATATCTCATTGTAGAGCTTCTGCTTCCTGCTAAGCACACCATTCCTTGGCTACCTATAAGCTGTAATACATCCTTAATCTGTGACAATCCTCTCCTGTATAGGCTAAGTCTGCCATACATTTCATCCCCTCTACTGAATTCAGGATGATTCTCTACCCAGAGTGATTTGTCATGCCTACTTCCAGCAAATGGCCCACTAAACCAGATGATGTTACCCTCAATGTCAGACAGTGCTTGAAACTTCACACAGTGTGCCTTGTACTTGCCAGAATAAAAGTGCCTCTGCCCTCTAGAAGGTCTGTTAATCCTCACTGGGAAGGTATCCAAAATACTCCTTATATGGAACTGTGGTAATGGGAAGTATTCCATTACTACCAGTATCTCTAAACCAATATTGCACTCATTTCTTTATTTTGCTTTTTGCTATCACAACACACAAGTGAAAGATCAAGAATTTCCAACTTTGAAGAACAAATGCTCCAGACCCTGACAAGCAATCCACCCAAGAATATTATGTCATACAGAACACGTAGTAGCCAACACATGTTTCAAATTACAGCTCATTTGAAGCAGTACTTAAGGAGTTATGACCAAAGGAGTCCAATTATTATATATACTATGCCTTATTGCTAGGATTACTAGGGTGACTTTGATCACGTGTAACTTTCAGACCAGCCAATCAAGTCATGTGATATTTTTACAGGTGCTGCGCCTATGTCCGATCTGTGCCACTGCAAAGTTTTAGCTTTGTATCACATGTATTGCTTGCGCAATTGCCCAAAAACTTTGATCTTTCAAAATTTTCATATATATGACTTCCCCAGCTGAAAAATAAAAGAGAGAGCCTCTCTTTCCAGAATCTCCACACTACAATTACAAGTTTAAAGGTTATAAGACTTCCCCTGCATCACTTGCACTGTTGAGTATTCTGACTTTGATTGGTACTACATCAGTAAAGAGACTACAAAGCTCACAAGAATCCAATATAAGTTCTACAAGAAACTACCACTTTTCTGTTGGAAAAGTCCTCTCTAAGAAACCCCTTTACTATAAAAACACCCCTTTAGTCACCCCTTTAGTCTAAAGACCCCTTTAGAGACCCCTTTAAGAAACCCCTTTACTCTAAAGAAGCCCCTTTAGGCACCCCTTTAGTGTAAAGTCCACATTAAAGACCACTACAAGAAGCCCCTTTACTCTAAAGACACCCTTTTAGGCACCCCTTTAAGTCTAAAGACCTCTTTAGAGACTTCTACAACACAACCCTCTAGGTTAAAGGGGAGTTCAGAATTTCCATATTAGGAAATATCGTCTCAGAAAGGAAAGTGACTTCCAAATAAGGAAAAGTTACTATAAAAGTAAATAAGCCCATTAGTTTACAGAAGGTCAGAACACTGCTGTAGAAGTGATAAACACTGCCTACAGTATATTTTGAGCCTAACATTGAGGAAATTAGTGAAAGTTATATCTTCTATTGGTATATCAAACTCCCAATAAACTATTTCAGTATTAGCCTACTGGAAGTTGTTGTATATTGTTGATTAGCCTCTATATTGTAGAACAAGCCCCAAACTAATCATAATACAACACAACAGAACCTGTTGCTGAGCACTCTGGGATATGGAAGTCTATTGGAGCTTCTGAACCTAGTATTCCAAGCTTGCTCCAAGTCATTCATACACTCTGCAAGGTGGTTCTCCATTGCTGTCAGCTGGGAATGAAAGCTTCTAGGACTTTTGTTGCCATGGATGGTGGGATGAAACCTTGTGGGGCAATAGTTCTTGTAATAGCAGAGAAGCTTAACAAGGGATCTCCTTGAGTAGATTGGGGTTGATGGTCCACAGTACTTGGAATAGATCTCCTCTAGTGTATCAAAAGGAAATCCAGTGGTAGTGATGGGATTGATGAGAAAAGACCATTCAGGTGAGTAATTCATATTAAGAATGGTGGATGATTGTATGGAGGTGGTTTGAATCAATTTGGCGCAATCTGCATTATTTATCAGATTTTTAATGCATTATGATTAAATCTCCATCAATTACCATGTATCCCATCATTATGTTACAAATATCATCCGCAAACAATGCCTTGGTACTTTTATTGATGCTTTACTCATAAGTCTATAATCAAATAGGAAATCTGTGATAGATGTGACCTGATTGGTGTCAACGCAATCCGTGATGCATCATGCATAATACATGGAAAATTCAACAATCATATCAGTTTTCATATATATTTCATATAAGACCAGGTTGATGCCAATATACTGTTGTATAAGTATCCAAATTTGTTGCTATGGTCCCCATACCAAGTCTCAACTCATCTTTAGTACAACCCAGACAAAAACCATCCCCCAGCTCACAAGCATGGTCCAGACTGGAAAAGCTGATGTCAGATCCGTTTGAGTTCTTGCCAAATGATTTTAGTATGGCCCAAGTGTATATGATGAGCCTTCATACAGATATTTGGGCACTACTGATTAATCTAGCAGAACTAGATACCACAGAGAGTCAACAAAGATGGAAGAATTTGAGTAGAAAGCTGTGGCATGAGTTCTACATCAAGATGCCAGCCGATGTATGTAAGAAGATATATAACAAGACAAGTATTGGAAATCAAGAATGAGCTGAGAGTGAGGGGATTTGATGAAGAAGCCGTGCAGGAACAATTTTGCGCGCAATTTGCACAGTACGGGCTGGACGCATCCGTTTGTGCCTCTACTTTGGGAACCAAAGAGATCTTGAATGAGTTTTTGCCTCTAATGACTAATGTACTGCGTGATATATTAGTAGAGCTAAGTGGCTTCCAAGAGCAATATACACAGGACTCATCCAGGCAACAGCTCCAAAGTATCAGACAGAGGGTAAGTGAACACCTTGAGGAATCAGATGGTGAGCTTCAGGAGGAAGAATACAGACCACAAGCAACATTATCCATATTGCACCAGCACACCTTGCAGGATTCCTTACCATCTCTTGCAACCACAGCGTGCCAGCACATGTCAGTCCAGACTACACCAACACCCTTTACCTGAGCACCCTACATCAAGCCAATGCACATTGGGTCAATGCGCACGCTTCAGAGCAAAACTACCAGAACTTGCCAAACTGCTCATTTAGACACAAGTCCATTGGAGCGGACCAAGTTGTGTCAACATGCAGCATCACATTGAACTCAGCCAAGGGCCATTGCAACGCATCAAGGTGCACCTGCGTGTGCCGTTTTGCCTGACCATCAGCAAGTTACTTCTGGTGAACTGACTGATGATGACCAACATGAAGTGCCTGAACCACCAGGGCCCTTTGCAAGTAAAAGAATGCATCAGCACATGGCACTCCAGGCTGGTTCAGTTGGTTCAGTTGGAGCAATTCAGCACAGCCAAGCTGCAGCATTGCACTCATCAACTAGGAGGCAAAATACTGATTACAAATACACATGTAGCCAAGATGATAGTCAGCCAGGAAGTAGTATAGGTGTGCAAAGTGAGTCACAACCAAATCCTTTGGTAGTAATCCCTGTGAGAAAAAAACCCAGGAGAAGATGATGCAATTGCTTTGAATTGCTATTATTTGTAATGATCCCAACAACCCATTTTTTTTGCAATCTGAATTCAGCCATTGCAAATCAGTGATGATCAAATTTTTGATATAAGTAATATCAAGGTCGTCTCATATTGAGACAGAACCCCTATAAATAAACACCCTACATATATATACATCATCTGTAATACCAGTGCAGCTTTTGGATCTGTTTTGCACCTACCTAATTGCTTGCGTGCTAGCTATGACACCTTGTCCAATCACTAGGATCAAGGATTTACTTGCTCAATGGGCAAAATAGGATATTTGATGGCAAATCAGGTAGCTTGCTTAGTAGTCAATGAGCTAATTGGGGGCTGCCAGCTTCAGGATACTTTTGGACCATTTAACCACTGAGATACCGTCCAATTGGAGTGATGGTAACCAAAATGGTCAGTATCAGTGTAGTTTATAGTGTGATATACATTTATTTCCATTTACATTAAAGAAACATATCCAAATACCGGATTTTACCTGCCATGATAGCGGTGTAGTGGGGTGACAGTGACACCCACTGACAGATGTGCTCATTCCCTTATTTTCTACTTCCCTATATCTCTACTACACTTATTTTAGTTTTATCCCATTTGTCTTACCCAATCAGTACTATCCCATAAGCCAGTTGACTATCACACCTGCTTACCTTATTGCATAAGTTACCCCTCACTTTATGTAAGATTACTAGTTATAAGTACTTCTATATTAGGCAAGTACCTGTGCCAGTACCGTGACACATGATCAACCCGTGTCACCATCCCTACCATTTCCATACCATATATGGTATCACCATGTTACACAGGTTTCAGAATACTGATTCCTGATTGGTTGAATGTGCTGTGCCTCTTAGAACCTTCCAGCACCTACCTAGAACATTCTTAGGTCATTCTGATGTCATTAGGATTTCTATTGATCTCCTGGAACCTTCTGGAACACCATGATTAGTAATCACTTAGCCAGTGAGAAAAGTATATAAGGGAGGCTATCCCTCTACAATAAATCATCATCCCTTTTATCAATATACCGACTTGTTGATTAGTGTGATCACTGCTACCTGCTGCTACCTGAACTTCCAACCCCAGACCACAGGACACTCCCAGGAAACCACGCTGACAGCCAACTGACCTTGGAGGCACTACTTGTGAGGAATACTCAGAGTAGGTATCTTTTATTATATTTGATTCTTTCCCAAGTTTGTTCTTGTACAGGCAAAGATACTTTTCTGTCTTTGTAACTATTGACCACAGCTGCATGCTTATCAAGTCCCTGCTGGTGGAGTTTACAGTTGTTTTGACTTTGGAAGCTTTAGTACATTGTCATCTCAAAGGACGCTGAACCCAGCACATACTTTTGTTAAGACGCCAACTAAGTTTGGGATTGTAGCTCAATAGTTTTCCCTTGACAAGCTTGTGGCTTTATTCCCCTTCACATTAGATTAGAGACAGAACCCAAGTATTCCTAGCAAGCTTTTGCCAGAGGTTATTGCACCCAGTGAACACCCCACACACAAAACACTTGAGAAGTGTTGGACGTATCTCTCCCTTGGACTTATACACCACCATAGCGGTATCCAATTGCGCACATGATGCAAACAATACAAGTTGGTGCAATCATCCGTGCCAACCTCATCGTGTCAGATTGTGCCATAGTGTGCAAGATTGTCCCACATAGTGCAAAATTGTCGAAAAACAATCCTGCCTTCTGGTAGCTTTAATATTGCGCCCAATTGTTCTTTACAACCACGGATCACGCCACGCACCCTGGCATGATACAATGGAACAAGCCTAACATACAGAATGTATAAGTAGTATGTACATTACTTACATGGTCTTGGCATAACAAGCACAAGTAATAGGCTTGGGAAGGTCCCAAGAACATGTATGCAAAATCTAGGGCTGTTTGGACAACTTGGAGAATTTTCATGTCCAAGATACCTGATAATTTGGTGAAATATTCTAAGTAAATCCCAATCAGGATTTTGGTCTGTATTCTCTAGGTTTTGAAGGTAATACTCTAAGTGACTAATTTAGGTAAATATTTATATTGAATTGGTACTTTTTTATACAACACTCCTAGTCAACTAAATGTTCCTACTGACTTGTCCTAATTGTGACCTAAGATATTCAAACCTGTTTCTAGTTATTGGTCTTGTGAGTATGTCAGTAATCATTTCATCTATAGGACAGTAAACTATATTAAGCATGTTACTCTCTATTGCTTTATATACAAAATGGGGTCTAATATCTATGTGCTTAGTTTGAGTATGAAAAGTTGGATTTCTACATAATTGTAAACAACCTTAATTACTTTGAAATGCAGCTATAGACAATTTTTAACATAAGCCTAAATCTTTAAGAACCTTCCTTAGTCACATTGCTTCTTTTATAGCTTCACAGACTGCCATATACTCTGCCTCTGCGGTAGAAAGTGCTAAAGTTGGTTGCTTTTTTGAATTCCAAAAATTTGCTCCTTTAGAGTAAAGAAAGGTGTATCCTGTGGTAGATCTTATGTCTTCCAAGTTTTGTCCCCAATTGGCATTGGAGTATCCTACAAGATCCTGTTCTGAATCCTTATTGGTGTATCTTGAACAGATATCAGCAGTTCCTTTTAGGTATACAACAATCCACCTAACTGCTGCAATATGATCAGATCCATTGTTCTGGTTAGGCTGGCTGACAACTCCCACTGAATATGAGATATCTGGACATGTTCCAAGCATGATGTAAATTGGATTGCTGACCATAGATTGATAAGGAAATTCAGGGTTTCAGATGGCACCAAGCTCTCTTGCTTTGGTAGAGTTGTGACCCAGTTAAGGCTTGTCTCCATTGGGATGGCTGCCAGTTTACAGTCTCCCATTTGGTACTTCTTTAGTATATCATGAATATACTGGGACTGGCTTAGGTCAATAATTGTTGAAATATTTGACTATTTGGTATCATTCAGCAGCTAAAAATTCACTTAACAATTCTAGACTATTCTTTGTCACTGTAGTACTTATTTGCAGCCCCAACTTTGCCAGCTTCTTCACATCTATGATCCTATGATTTTTCCCCTATAGTGATGATCATATCAACACTTTTTACCAAACATTATATACTAACCACAAAACTGTTACAGAGTGCTCCTGAATGTTGAGAAACCCTCCTTACTTGGTGTTGCAGCTGCATTACTTCTACAAAGGTATAAATACTGATCCTCTTTATGAGTAAGCAATAGTTTAACTATTATCACTACATATAAATAAGTTCCTTATATCCAAATCACTATTAAATTGCAACAGGCTATGAGCCCCAATTGCTTTAACCTACTCTAAGGATGACTTCTACCAGCAAACAGAACAATACAAACATCTTCCTTGTAAAGGAGAGGTTTGATGGGAGGAACTACAGACTTTGGAGAATCAAGATGCACATCCACCTTGAGGAAAGAAAGCTTTGGAATACAGTAACAGGAAAAGAGGTTGAGCCCAAAGGAACAGCAGAAGCAGTGGAGGAGTTTCCAGAGAAAGAGATAAAGGCCTTTAATGCTACACATACTAATGCGTAAGATTCCTTCATTGGATATATCCATGCTTCAAATACTGCCAAAGCAGCATGGGAATGCTTAGAGAAGATCTTTAGAGCAAAATCAGTATCATGCAAGTTTTATCTAAAACAAAAGTTCTTCAACATGAGGAAGAAGCCAGATGATGACATGCTACAACTCATTACCAGAATGGAGACACTTGCAGAACAACTTGACAGTATCAATGCTGGTGTAGATGATGAAGAAAAGATACTCTGTCTACTTTGCAGCCTACCAGATGAGTGTGAGCCGCTCATTCTTTCTTTTGAAAGCAGAGAAGATAATTTGACTTTGGACTATGTCAAAGGATAACTTCTTCATGAAGAACTTGTTGAAATATTGGACTATTTGGTATCATTCAGCAGCTAAAAATTTACTTAACAATTCTAGGCTAGTCTTAGTCACTGTAGGACTCATTTGCTGCCTTAACTTCGCCACTTTCTCTAGATATATGAACTTATGATTATTCCCCTAGAGTCAGGATCAAATTAGCACTATTACCAAACATTATGTACTAACCCTGAAACTGTTACAGAATGCTCCTGAGTATTGAGAAACCCTCCCTACTTAGTGTTGCAGCTGTATTACATCTACAAAGGTATAAATACTGAGCTTCTTTATGAATAAACAACAGTTCAACTATTATCACTATTTCTTGATAAGTTCCTTATATCCAAATCACTTCTTAAATTGCAACAGGTTATGAGCCCCGATTGCCTTAATCTATTCTAAAGATGACTTCTACCAGCAAACAAAGCAATACCAACATCTTCCCTGTAAAGGAGAGGTTTGATGGGAAGAACTACAGACTTTGGAGAATCAAGATGCAGATCCACCTTGAGGAAAGAAAGCTTTGGAACATAGTAACCGGAAAGGAAGTTGAGCCCAAAGGAACAGCAGAAGATGTGGAGAAGTTTCAAGAGAAGGAGAGAAAGGCCTTCAATGCAATATGCATCAATGTGCAAGACTCCTTCATTGGACAAATCCATGCCTCAAATACTGCCAAAGCAGCATGGGAATCCTTAGAGAAGATCTTTAGAGCAAAGTCAGTATCAAGCAAGCTTTATTTGAAACAAAAGTTCTTCAACATGAGAAAAAAGCCAGATGATGACATGCTACAACTCATTACCAGAATGGAGACACTTGCAGAAGAACTTTACAGTATTAATGCTGGTGTAGATGATGAAGAAAAGATACTCTGTCTACTTTGCAGCCTACCAGACAAGTATGAGCCACTCATACTTTCTTTTGAAAGCAGAGAAGACAACTTGACTTTAGACTATGTCAAAGGAAGACTTCTCCATGAAGAACTCAGACGTAATGATCAAGCAGAGAAAATTGAAGATAATGCTTTATTCAGTTCAGAAAGGCATACAGAAAAGAAGGGAAAGCAACAAAACCAAAGAAAACCTGGCTGCTGTAACTACTGTAAGAAGCCAGGACACTGGGCAAGAGAATGCAAGAAGAAACAAGCAAATGAAAAACAGAAACTAGAGCAGGCAAACCATATAACTACTGATGAACAGTTATTTGTCACTGTACAAGAGAGTGCAAGTAACCGAAGTAATGAATGGTATATTGACTCTGGAGCATCACAGCATATTTGTGGTATAAAGGATTGGTTCAGCAACTTAAAGACTATTCCCGTAAGAAAGGTTTATCTGGGAGATAACTCTGCATTGGAAGCTACCGCTAGTGGGTCTATACAACTAAATATGAGTGATAACTCAGGGGCAACAACAGCAAAACTGACTGACGTAGTCTATGTACCTGGAACAGCTAAGAACCTACTCTCAGTCAGTAAAGCAACTACTCAGGGACTGAAATTTGTTTTTACTAAGCTGAGCTGCTCAATATTGAGTGAAAATGGACAAAAATTAGCTTCGGGAATCAGAGATCACAATATATACAAGTTACAATGCAAGATCATTGTACTTGAGTATGTCAACATTGCTGAAACTGATGAAACCAACTGGGAGACGTGGCATAGGAGGCTAGGACACATAGGGGAACAGAAAATGAGCCAATTGGTGAAAAATCAGCTTGTTTTGGGCCTAAAATACTCAATTCCGACCAAATTGAATGTTTGTAAGGGATGTTCATATGGCAAACAAGCTAGGCAACGTTTCAAGAGCTCAGAAGGCATCAATACTACCGAAATATTGGCTATTGTACACTCAGACATATGTGGCCCCATGAGAACACTGTCCTTTGGAGCCAAGAGATACTTGATGACGTTTATTGATGACAAGACAAGATATACATGGGTGTACTTCCTCAAAACAAAGGATGAAGCTTTAGAGATGTTTAAGCACTTCAAGAACATGGCAGAAACACAAACTGGGTGTAAATTGAAGGTACTACGAAGTGACAATGGAGGAGAATACTGCTCAAAGGAGTTTGCAAAATACTACTTGTCTACTGGTATACTTCAACAGACCACTGTTCCTTATACTCCACAGCAAAATGGAGTAGCAGAACGTGCAAATAGAACAATAGTAGAGATGGCAAGATCTATGCTACATGATAAGGGAATGGACTACAAGTTTTGGGCTGAATCTGTTGCTACCGCTGTATACATCAAGAACAGATGCCCAACAACAGCACTACGTGATTTTACACCCTTTGAAGCATATACAGGCAAAAAACCAGATCTCCAGCACCTCAGGATCTTTGGCAGTGATGTTTTTTATCACATCCCTGACAAAAAACGCTCAAAGTTGGAACCAAAGAGTAGAAAAGGGATCTTTCTTGGGTATTGTGAAGATACTAAAGGGTATAGAGTGTATGATGGCAAAATTCAGAAGCTGATCAAGAGCAGGGACGTTGTATTTGAGGAGAATTCAGATCAGAAAGCCACAGAAATCATTGGCCAGCTGCCTGATGATGCAATCAACACAAATGAGGAAGATACGTACCAAATCCAGCCAGAGATGGAAGATACTTCTACCAGCTCCAGATCAGAACAGATTATCCCAGTTAGGAGATCTACCGGAATAAGAAATGCCCCTGGATCCTGGTGGCAGACATCCAATGAACATGAAGAAGCTTATCTTGCCTTATGTGCCAAACCTCAGAATCTGGAACAGGCAATGCAAGGTCCAGATGCTTCAAAGTGGCAACAAGCCATGCAGGAGGAGTACTAATCACTGATCAAGGCAAAAACGTGGGAACTGGTAGATTTACCAAATGGGAGAAAGCCAATAGGATGTAGATGGGTCTACAAGATCAAGATAACCTCAAATGGTGCCATTGATAAGTACAAGGCTAGATTGGTAGCTAAAGGCTATTCCCAGATCCAGGGACTAGACTTTAAGAAAACATTTGCTCCGGTTGCCAAGTTTAACTCTATTAGGACAGTTCTAGCCCTGGCAGCTGTTCACAGTCTAGATCTACACCAAATGGACATCAAGACAGTCTTTCTAAATGGGGATTTGCAAGAAACTATATATATGGAGCAACCAGAAGGTTTTACCGATCCAAAAAGCCCCCATAAGGTGTGCAAACTTAGAAAATTGTTGTATGGGCTTAAGCAGGCACCCAGAGCATGGTATAACAAGATTGACACATATCTAGAGGAAATTGGGTTCTCTCGTAGCACTGCAGATCACAGTATATATGTGAAACAGCTCAAAAAGGGTGTGATCATCCTAGTTCTTTATGTGGACGACCTAATTATAGCTACAAGTGATCAAGAGGCACTTAAACAGACGAAATCAGATCTCTTCAGCAAGTTTGAGATGAAGGATCTTGGAAAATTGAGCTATTTTCTTGGAATTGAGGTCAAATTTGACATACCTACGCAGAAAATTGTGCTGAATCAGTCTAAGTACATCAGGGACATTCTTAGACGCTTCAAAATGGAAAATTGCAAGCCTGCAGCAACCCCTATGGACAATAACCTGAAATTAAGCAAATCTCAGCCAGTTATAGATGAAAACGGCTCAAATATGGACCAAAACTTTCCCTATCAATCAATGGTTGGTAGCCTAATGTACTTGATGGTGTCTACACGTCCAGATATTGCAGTAGCCGTTGGAATAGTCAGTCAATTTATGCAGAATTATGGATCAGACCAAATTGCAGCAGTTAAGCGGATTTTCAGATATCTACAAGGTACCATAAATATGGTACTGGAATACTCTGGAGCAGCTAATAGGCAAAACTTTGATGGTTATAGTGATTCAGAATGGGGTAAGGATTTGATTGACAGACGCTCTACCACAGGCTATGTATTTCTTTATGCTGGTGCAGCTATTACTTGGAATTGCAAGAAACAACCAACTGTGGCACTATCTACAACTGAAGCCAAATATATGGCTGCATGTCAAGCAACTAAGGAGGCTATATGGCTACAAAAATTATTCAAAGACTTAGGTTTTAATTTAGGTGAACCAACATGTATTTACAAGGATAATCAAAGTTGTATTTCATTAGCTAGAAATCCTACTAATCATGCCAGAACTAAGCACATTGATATACAGCATCACTTTGTGAGGGAAGCTGTAGAAAATAACTTAGTAGAGCTGGTTTACTGCCCAACTGACAAAATGGTGGCAGACATATTGACAAAACCACTAGCTAGGCCACAGTTTGAGATCCTTAGAGAGAAATTGGGCTTAAGAAATTATTTAGTTGAGGGGGAGTGTTCAAATATTGGACTATTTGGTATCATTCAGCAGCTAAAAATTTACTTAACAATTCTAGGCTAGTCTTAGTCACTGTAGGACTCATTTACTGCCTTAACTTCGCCACTTTCTCTAGATATATGATCTTATGATTATTCCCCTAGAGTCAGGATCAAATTAGCTCTATTACCAAACATTATGTACTAACCCTGAAACTGTTACAGAATGCTCCTGAATATTGAGAAGCCCTCCCTACTTAGTGTTGCAGCTGTATTACTTCTACAAAGGTATAAATACTGAGCTTCTTTATGAATAAACAACAGTTCAACTATTATCACTTTTTCTTGATAAGTTCCTTATATCCAAATCACTTCTTAAATTGCAACAGAACTCAGATGTAATGCTCAAGCAGAGAAAATTGAAGACAATGCTTTATTCAGCTCAGAGTGGCACACAGAAAAGAAAGGGAAGCAACAAAACCAAAAAAAACCTGGTTGCTGTAACTACTGTAAGAAACCAAGACACTGGGCATCAGAATGCCAGAAGAAACAAGCAGACAAAAGCCAGAAATTGGAGCTGGCAAACCATTTAACTACTGAAGAACAGTTATTTGTAACTGTACAAGAGAGTGCAAGTAACCAAAATATTGAATGGTCTATTGACTCTGGAGCATTGCAGCATACTTATGGTATAAAGGAGTGGTTCTGCAACTTAAAGACTATTCCCATAAGAATGGCTTATCTGGGAGGAAACTCTGCACTGGAAGCTACCACCAGTGGCTCTATACTCTTAAGCATGAGTGATATCTCAGGGGCTACAGCAGCAGAACTGACCGTCATACTCTACATCCCTGGAATAGCTAAGAACTTACTCTTAGTCAATAAAGCAATTGCTCAGGGACTGATATTTGTTTTTACTAAGCTGAACTGCTCAATATTGAGTGAAAATGAGCAAAAATTAGCTTTGGGAATCAGAGATCACAATATATACAAGTTACAATGCAAGATCAATGTACCTGAGTATGCCAACATTGCTGAAACTGATGAAACTAACTGGGAGATGTGAGATAGGAGGCTAGGACACATTGGGGAACAGAAAATGAGCCAATTGATGAAAAATGAGCTTGTTTCAGGCCTAAATTACTCAATATTAATCACATTTAGTGTCTGTAAGGTATGTCCATATGGCAAACAAGCTAGGCAATGTTTCAGGAGCTCAGGAGGCATTAGCATCACCAAAATATTGGCTATTGTAAATTCAGATATGAGAACACTGTCCTTTGGAGCCAAGAGATACTTTATGACTTTTGTTGATGACAAGACCAGATATACATGGGTATACTTCCTCAAAACAAAGGATGAGGCTTTAGAGATGTTTAATCACTTCAAGAACATGGCAGAAACCCAAACTGGGTGTAAATTGAAGATACTGTGGAGTCACAATGGAGGGGACTAATGCTCAAAGGAGTTTGCAAAATACTGCGCATCCACTGGTATTATTCAGCAGACCAATGTTCCACATACTCCACAGCAAAACAGAATAGCAGAATGTCCCAATAGAGCAATAGTAGAGATGGGAAGCTCCATGCTACATGATACGGAAATGGACTACAAATTTTGTGCTGAATTTGTTGCTACTACAGCATACATCAAGAATCAACAACCATCAACAGCATTTTGGGATTCTTCACTCATTGAAGCATATAGAGGCAAAAATTAGACCTTCAGCACCTGAGGATCTTTGACAGTGAAGTCTTTCATCACATCCCTGACAAAAAACACTCATGGCTGGAGCCAAAGAGTAGAAAAGGGATCTTTCTTGGGAATTATGATGACACTAAAGGGTATAGAGTGTTTGATGGCAAAATTCAGAAGCTGATCAAGAGCAGGGATGTTTTATTTGAGGAGAGTTCATATCAGAAAGCCACAAAGCTCATTGGCTAGCTGCCTGATGATACAATCATCACTGATGAAGAAGATACGTACCAATATCTCCCAGATATGGAAGATATTTCAACCAGTGCCAGATCAGAGCAGATTATCCCTGTTGGGAGATCTACCAGAATAAGAAATACCCCTGGATCCTAGTGGCAGACATCCAACAATCATGAAGAAGCTTATCTTGCCATGTGACAAACCTCAGAACCTGGAACAGGCATTGCAAAGTCCAGATGCTACTATGTGGCAACAAGCCATGCAGGAGGGTTACTAATCACTGATCAAAGCAAAAACATGGGAACTGGTATATGTATCAAATGGGAGAAAGCCAATAGGATGTAGATGGGTCTACAAGATCAAGATAACCTTAAATGGTACCATTGATAAGTACAAAGCTAGATTGGTGGCTCAAGGCTATTCCCAGATCCAAGGAATAGACTTTAAGGAAACAAACATCCTAGTTCTGTATGTGGATTACCTAGTAATAGCTACAAGTGACCAGGAGGCACTTTAACAGACAAAATCAGATCCCTTCAGCAAGCTTAGTATGAAAGATCTTGGAAAATTGAGCTATTTTCTTAGAATTGAAGTGAACTTTGACTTACCTACAAAGACGGTTGTGCTAAATCAGTCTAAGTGCATCAGGGACATTCTAAGATGCTTCAAAATAGAAAATTGCAAGCCTGTAGTTACCCCTATGGACAATAATCTAGAATTGAGCAAATCTAAGTCAGTTTTAGGTAAAAATAGCTCAAACATCACCAAAACTTTCCCTATCAATCAATGATGAGCAGCCTAATGTACTTGATGGTGTCTACATGTCTTGATATTGCAGTGGCAGCTGGAATAGTCAGTCAATTAATGCAGAATTATGGATCAAATCAAATTACAGCAGTTAAGCGGATTTCAGATATCTACAAGGTAACATGAATATAGTACTGGAATACTCTGGAGCAGGTAAAAGGCAGAAGTTTGATGGTTATAGTAATTCAGACTGGGGAAGAGATCTGATTGACAGATGCTCTACTGCTGGGTATGTATTTCTTTATGCAGATGCAGCTATTACTTGGAATTGCAAGAAGCAACCAACTGTGACACTATCTACAACTGAAGCTGAATACATGGCTGCTTGCCAAGCAACTAAGGAGGCTATATGGCCACAGAAATTACTCAAAGACTTAGACTTTAATTCAGATGAACCAACATGTACTTACATAAATAATCAAAGTTGTATAGCATTAGATAGAAATCCTACAAATCACGCCAGAACTGAGCAAATAGATATACAACACCACTTTGTGGGGGAAGCTGTAGAAAATAACTTAGTAGAGTTAGTTTACTGTCCAACTGACAAAATGGTGGCAGATATATTGACAAAGCCACTAGCTAGACTAGAATTTGAGAGTCTCAGAGGGGAATTAGGATTAAGAAATATTTAGTTGAGGGGGAGTGTTGAAATATTAAGCTATTTGGTTTCATTCAGCAGCTAAAAACTTACTTAGAAATTCTAGACTAGTATTGGTTACTGTAGGACTTATTTGCAGCCCAACTTTGCCAGTTTCTTCACATCTATGATCCTATGATTTTTCCCATATTGTGAAGATCATATCAGCACTTTTTACCAAACATTATGTACTAATCATGAAACTGTTACAGAATGCTCCTGAATGTTAAGAAACCCTCCTTAATTAGTGTTGCAGTTGTAATACTTCTACAAAGGTATAAATACTGATCCTCTTTATGAATAAACAATAGTTCAACAATTATCACTATATCCTGATAAGTTCCTTGTATCCAAATCACTTCTTACATTGCCATAATAATCTGGGTATATCTATCTATGGAGAACTTTATACTTGAGTTGTAATTGATTTTACCAGGATCAGACATTCTGAGCTCTTTAGATAAGCTGGATTAGTCTCTTCTAATGTTTCAAGGTTATTGCGTTTATGATAAGATCATCCACATATAATGCTAATAGAGCTGGATTTGCTCCACCTGGCTTATAGTATATACTATAGTCAGTATTGCTTTTTTCATACTTGAAGAATTCAAATAATAATCTATTTTGCAATTCAAGGCTCTTGAGGATTGCTTGAATCCATATGGAGACTTGTAAGCTTGCAGACCAAACAGGCATTTTCTTGGTCAATAAAACCATTGGGCTAGTCCATATACATGTCCTCATCAAGTTCTTGATTCAAAAATGTAGTTTTTACATCCATTTGATGATTAGAAATTTGTACTTGGCTGCAATAGTCAATAGTAATCTGATTGAGTTAAACTTGGCTGCTGGTGCAAGGTCTCAGTGTGGTCAAGTCTATTAGATTGAGAGTATCCTTTGGCCACAAGCCTTGTTTTCAATCTGTCAGTTGTACTACCAGCATTGTATTTTGTCATAAACACCCATCTGCATCCAATTGATTTTTGCTTGATTGGCAATTTGACTTAGTCATAAGTTTGATTTTCCATCAGGGCCTGATATTTCTCAGTCATTGCAAATCTCCAAAACTATGTCTAAGGGCTCTTCAGGGCCATTTTTACAGTCAAGGGCTCATCAATCTGGACTGAATAGTCCTGTGCTAAGTTTGTACACTCATTGATAATGTAATTCAAGCTATTTCTTGGGCAGTTGGTTCTCCAGGAAGTTAATACTGTAAAGATCACTTCTGAGATATTCCTGTTTGCAGCTTCAGGATAAGCCACAGTCTTAGAGTCCTCAGGAGTGAAATTATCTGCATGGCTTTGCTCCAATTCAATCCTAATAATTGATGGACTTGAGATTAGGTTTTTAACATCATCTAATGTCATTTTTGTGTGCTAATTTTGATTTTCCAACATACATAGAATCTCTGGACTTGACCAGCATCTTTGCATTGGTACTGTATAGTTGGTATTTTTCACTCTCATTGCAGTAGCCCAATAATATGCATTTTACACTGTTTGGCTCAAATTTTGACTGATTTGCAGGCTGTTTTTTGCCATATGCTGTAAACACAAGTAATTTTGGATATATTGTGCTTATTGGCATCTAGACCATCCTTCAAATGGAGCAGAATCCCAAAGTATCTGGTGTAAATCCTAACTTTAAGGTAGACAGCTGTGCAACTGATTCTCCCCAATAATCATAGGACAATATTTGATCATAAGTTACAGATCTTACTATGTAGGTTGTTGATCTGCTTGCACATTCTGCTATTCCATTTTGCTGTCAGGGGTATGGTACATTAGCCTCTTGCTTCATCTGTTGAATTTTCACAAGTGGATGAAGAGTTTTGAGGTGCATTCTCCACCTTTGTCAGAGCATATTTTCTTGATTTTCTCACCAGTTTCTCTCTCCGCCATGACTTTAAGCCCCCTGAGCTTGGACAGATGTTTTTCCTTTCTCTCCATGAAGTACACTTATTTGCATCTTGTAAAATCCACAATAATCGTAATTAAACACTTCACCCCATCTGAGGATAAATCCACTGTAGGTCTACCCATATTTGTGAGAATTGGATCTAATTTCTGCATAGTTTTGACTAATTCAGAGCTCCCAAACTCTTGCCTGGCATGTTCCCCATATATGCAGGCTTCATAGTGATCCAAATTGACTAGTTGATCTATATTTGATATTGAAATTAGCTGATCTTTGATCATTTTGCACAAATAATCAGAATTAATTTATTCAACTCTCCTGTGCCAGAGCAATGGTGTTTCTTTGCTCAAGTTACTTGTATTAGCTTACCAGTATAAAGGAAATAAGTTAACTAATACACATTCTGATCCCTGACACCCAAAGCAATGGAGCACCATTTTGATCAGTGATCCTGCATCCAGATTCCCTATGAAATATAACTTGACCTCACAAGTGGATCCAATTTAGAGACTATCATAATACCAGCAGCTTGGATTAGTAACCCTGTTGACAATCTTATGACAGGATCATGATGGTGATTTGCTGATTTTACAGCCAAACAAAGTTATAAAACTTGCCAGTGCTTGAATGGTGCTGTAACAATAATTGCATGGCATTGCTGCAGTCTGAATGAGCTCTATAACTATTTTATATGGAACAAACTGGTCAGTACATCCAATTGCTTTATATGGCAAAAACTGGACAGTATCTACCACCTCATTTTGAGTTTCTAATGGCATTACTACAGCGGTATGGCAGCCTACAGCAAGTTCTGTATAATGCTACTATTAAAAATTTATAAGACAAAAAACATAATAATGTCTTGGTAGCCTCATTGCAAGCCCCCAATGGCATTGTTTTGGCAGTATTTCATCCTACAGTTAGTTCTGTATAATGCTACAGTACCAATTTACCAAATGGTATTTCTTTTTCTACCTCCCCTTATATGATTCATATATTCTACTGTAGAATCACCCTTCTTTGTTTACTTTCCCACTACTACCTTGGGTATTCCACATATAGTTTGAATCAACAAATACTATTGCCACCTGCCTACTAACCTCTATAAATTTGTATACCTGCCACAATTGACATACTACTATCACCTCCGCTTTATGGCTTTTTAGTGTGATACTTCCCATGCTGAAATATACCTTATACTGCTGGTAACATATATTTCTTGCAAACATATGCTTGGTTGCAGCCACTTCTGCCATGAATATCTCCAGGATATCTGCAAAGAACTTTTTGGTATTTAGCCAATATATTCCTTTGCCCTGCAGGATTCTAGTCCCCCTTGTAGGTGCGCTCTGGCTCTTGTTTGTGCAAATTCAGTGTTGAATGATGTAGAAGTTGCTTGTGACCAAAAGATATCTGGCATACTTTGGTAGAGTTTTCCTAATAAATTTAAGTTGCTGGTTGCACCCAACACAAATATGCATCACTTAACAGACAATCTATGCATTGGGTCTGCTTAGCATCTTAATAGGCATTGATGTCTCCACAAACACATCTGTTCTCAGTATTTTCCAACTTTTCCTGGCTGTCCTCAATATGCTAATGTGTCCTATCCATGACAGACCTGAAGGTAGAATTCTTAGTGGGATTAGGATATGAGAGTACCAGCAACTTGATTTGTCTTCTTATCCCCCCACTTATCCACTCCATAGAAAACTCCCAAAAGGTGAAGCAAGGCTAATGTTTTCCACACACTAAGGAAGATAGATTAGAAAATGGATACAGTAGTGGTAGAGATCTATATAAACAGCTTTATGTTTGTAGTGTAACCACTCAAATCCCATTACCAACTCCTTGCACAAATGCTGTAGATGTGTCAAGTTGGCACTGGTGATCCACTTCTGGATAAATATTCCTATAATATCCAAATATGACTCCCAATGCTTCAAATGTAGTAATAATGTAACCTCAAATGGTTCCATTAATAAGTGTAGAGCTTGATGATAAC
This sequence comes from Basidiobolus meristosporus CBS 931.73, assembly GCA_002104905.1. Classification (NCBI taxonomy): domain Eukaryota; kingdom Fungi; phylum Basidiobolomycota; class Basidiobolomycetes; order Basidiobolales; family Basidiobolaceae; genus Basidiobolus; species Basidiobolus meristosporus. The sequence continues at coordinate 70,555 of MCFE01000092.1, forward strand.
CAAAGGCTGTTCTCAAATCCAGGGACTGGAATTTAAGGACACATTTACTCCGGTACCAAAGTTTTACTTCTTTGGGATGTTTCTAGTACTGGAAGCTGTACACAGCCTAGATCTACTCCAATTGTACATCAAAAAAGCCTTTAAGTGGAAATCTGCAAGCAGCTATACATATGGAGCAAACAGAAATAATTTCTGATCAGAGAGGCCATCAAACGGTGTGCAGACATATAGTATGCTTGTATGGGCTTAAGTAGGTACCAAAAGCATGATATTACATGATTGACACATGTTAAGTGTTGATTGAGTTTACTTGTGGCACTGCTGTTCACAATGTATATGCAAAACAGCTTAAAAAGGATGTGATCATCCTATTTGTTTGCGATGACAACCTAATAATAGCCACAAGTGACCAGAAGGTTCTTAAACAGGCAACATCAGACCTCTTCAGCTGGTTGAAGCTGAAAGATCTTGAAACACTGAGCTATTTTCTTGGAACAGAGGTCCTAATTCACATACCTATGCAGAAAGCTGCGCTGATTCTGTCTAAGTACATTGCAGACATTCTTAGATGCTTCCTAATGGAAAACTGCAAGCCTGCAGCAAGCCCAATGGGCAAAAACCAGAAATTAAGCAAATTACAGCCAGTTTTAGGCCAAAACTGCTACATATGGACCAGAAATTTGGCCATCAATCAATGGTTATTAACTTGATGTACTTGATGGTGTTCACATGTACCAATATTGCAATGGCAGCTGTAATAGTTGGTTAAATCATGCATAATCAAGGATAAGATCAAATTGCAGCAGTTGTGCAAATTTTCCGATTCTGCAAGGTACCACATAATGGCTCTAAAATACCACAAGGCAACTAATGGGTGTAAATTTTATGGCTGTAGTGATTCATATTGTGGTAGGAATTTAATTGACAGATGCTCCACAAACTGGGTATGTTTTTATATATGCTGCTACAGCTATTACTTGGAATTGCATGAAACAACCAACTGTGGCCCTATCTACAATTGAAGCTGAATATCTCGCTGCTTGTCAAGCAACTTAGGAAGCGATATGCCTACAAAAATAACTCAAATACATAGACTTTAGTGTAGATGCGCCAGTTTGTACTTACAAGGACAATCACCGTTGTATTTTGGTAGCTAGGAATCATACCAATCATACCAGAACTAGGAACATAAATATTCAACAACACTTTGTGAGGGTAGCTGTCCAAAATAATTTAGCAACAGTTGGCTTACTGCCCAACTGGCAAGATAGTGGCAGATATACTGACAAAACCACTAACTAAGACACAATTTGGGGATATCCAATATGAACTAGGATTGGGAAATTATTCAGTGAAGGGGAAGTTATGAAATATTAGACATTTGGTGTCATTGAGTAGCTTCAAGCTTAATAGGCAGTTATGAACTAGTCTTGGTCACTGTAGGACTAATTTCTAGCTCTAACTTTGCCACTTTCCTCAGATCTATGATCCTTTGGCTATTCCCCTGTAGTCAAGATCAAATTTGCACTTTTGCTGAACATAATGTCAAACCTTTTGTGATGCTCATATAGTGGAACTTCATTGAATTTTAAGCTAATGTAGGTGAGATATCTTAAATTCAAAATTATTCTCAGTTCACATGTGTGTTGACAAAAAATCAATTTATAAAGTATTGTTGCCAGGTGCTAAGCTGTTTACCCCATATATAAGACTTTTGTGACTCAACACAGTAAGAAAAGAGTAAAAACACCTTATGTGTATTATAACCAGCTACTTAGTCACAAAGCCCACAGTCAACTTAGAGAGTATGAAAAGGATCACAGCCAGTTTGCTAATACACAAGTCTTATTTGGGCATTCAGTGCATGTAATGGTACCAACAACATCTTGCTAGCTACCTGATATTTCTATAAAAGCTCATAGCAATGCTTGCCACCATGTGCTAACTGAGTTAGGTTAGGTATGATGCCACTTTGCTCATCACAGGCCTCTGATTATATCCTGCAGAGTGATTCCATCAAAGAAGAAGGTCCACCAATGGATTGAAAGCCTATCTGCCCACAGAGCAGTACATTACAAGAGCCTGGCCAAATGCTAATTTCAAATGCCGCACAGCCTGTAAGTATATAGCCTAAGTATGATATATGGAGCCAATTGAGCTCATTGTGTTATATATCTACCACCTGAATATTTGAGCTTCATCAGATTTTAGTCATATCAATCAGTTTTATGTTAAGCCTATCACTACATCAGTATTATCCACCAAATAGATCAGTTTTTTAGTAGTATCAATCAGTCATATGTTGAGCTTAACAGTATATCAGTAGTATCTATCAAATCAGTAGCACTAGCCAGCAATTGACTCAGCAGATTTTTTTAGGTTGAAATGGATAAAGTAAGTAGGATCTTATTGGGTGATGATAATACAATTGAATGAGTCATTAGCCACAACCTACATTAGGAGATAATATTAGTCAGCAATTGATGTGAAAATGTATATAAGCAGTTGGTGGAACCTTGATAAAAAGCAGTTAAGGTTTTAGTGAATACATTACTAGCTAAACTCCTTTTTCCTGTACAACTCTTAAATCAAGACTTCTTACATTAGTAGCTGCAATAGCCAGAAACCTCCTCCCTGAAGAAAGAAGCCACTCCTCTAGATGTCAGAAAATCACAAATGGAACAATACTTTGCAGCAATCCTGGCCCAACAGTAATAGTGACACCAGATGCTTTGCCTGCAGCAACAAGGAATGACTACCATGGCACAGAACCAGCAAAACCCTGAGGAGCAATTTTAGTGTGAAAGTTAACCAGTACCATGGATTGAGTCAATGAAAACCTAGGAACTTGGCTCTTCCAGATTGAGGAAGCATTCAAGGCTGAGGGAATTGCTGCAGAAAGCAAGTTGTATTATGCAGCTTCTTACTTAGCACATGCAGAAATATATTGGTACCACTACAAGATCAGATCAGCCACTATGATGGGATGCTCTACAATCTTTACCAGGGATGACTTTGTGTTAGAATTCAGTATACTATTGAACCTTTACACCAGCAGACACTCCCAAGAAGGAAGCTCAAGACACTGAGACAGAAAGGAATGGTTCAAGAATACATCTATGAATATAGATGTCTACTAGGACAAATCAAATAAATGGACCCCCCGGATCAATTTGAATACTCTATTGACAGGTTGAAGCAAAGAACTGGCAAGAAATTAAATTATTGGAAACCCCACACCATTGAAGAAGCTATTTAGATTGCCTCTAACTATGACTTGCCTATATTAGGAGTTGAAAAGCCTACAATGACTAATCAGAGACACAACAATCACCATAAAAGTACACAATCAAAAGCAGTGCCAATGGAAATAGATACTATGCAGATGAATTCCACCTCAGAAAAAAGTAAGAAGAACGTAAATAGCTTTAACTGCCAGCAGCAAGGACATATTGCAGGGTACTGCCCTCAGAGAAGAAATGGATACCAGTCATCAAGAGCTATCAACCATATTAAAGCCCTTGAGCATAATATGGGTGATGAACTAGAAGAAGACTCAGAACTGACCCTCCATATTACCAAAGAATATCTATCCCACATGGCCTCAAGCCCAGAAAAGCTATTACACCTGAATGGAAGTCAATGGAGTACCTGCTAAAATCATGATTGACTTAGGTGCATTGCATGAATACATGTCAGAGCAAATTGCTTTCAATCCTAGAATCAGTTAGAACCCACCAAGTCAACTTTTGTCTCCACAGCAGATGGAAACTCTCACACAATCAGCTGTATTACTCAGCCGGTAAGACTGAAGATCAGTGATTATGAAGAAGACCTACCAGCCTATACATTTGATAACAGCAAATTTGACCTTGTACTTGGAAAACCTGGCTATTTTGCCATGATCCAACAATCAACTGGAGAACCCATGCTACTCAGATCCAGAAGGACAACAGGATCAATGAGCTATTACCTGCCAGACTGGATTTTAACTTGGTCAATTCCAGTATGTGCAAAACAAGTGAGCTTAGCAAGATACAGTTCTGTAGAGCACTAAGAAAAGATACTCAGATGTTTCTCATGGCAGTATTTGAGGAGAATTCCTCTAATCCAGCACCCCAGAATGTTCTGACTCTTTTGAAGGAATTTGCAGGCGTGTTTACAGATGAACTTGGAAGCATACCCCATTCAGAGATGTAGAGCATGTAATGACACTGGAGATATCCCCTAGTGAGTAAGACACCTTGCAGAATGAGTCCAGTGGAGTTAGAGGTGATGAAAAGACAAATAGGTCAGTTATTGGAGCAAGGATATATCATACCCAGCAAGTCACCCTGGGGAGCACTAGTCCTTTTGTGAAAAAGAGGGATGGATCACTTGGGATGTGCATTGACTACAAAGCCCTCAACTGAGTTACTGTGAAGAATAAGTAGCCTAAAACTTGGATTGACAAGCTTCTGGACCAACTCAATGGAGCTACCATATTCAGCAAGATGAGCCTTATGTCAGGCTACAACCACATTATGGTGAAACTAGAAGATATCTCTTAGAAGGCATTCAGGACCAGGAATGGACTTTACAAGTACTTAGTAATGAGTTCTGGCCTTATCAATGCCCCTGCAACATTCATGATCTTGATGCTAACAGTCTTCCTGGAGTACTTAGGCAAGTTTGACTTCAGGAAAGAGTTTACTTTGTGTACAGATGCTTCAGACAATGCAATTGGTGGAGTGCTGAGCCAAGAACATGAGGGAAAGAACTACCCAGTTGCTTTTGGGTCTAACAAACTGAACTCAGCAGAACAAAACTATCTAGTGTACAAGAGGGAGATGCTTGCCAAAATACACTACTTGAAGACCTGGAGAAGCCATATTGATGCAGTCAAGTGCATTGTGAAGACTGAGCAAGCCTCACTCAAGTATATACTTACTCAGAAGGAACTCTCCAGAAGAATGACAAAAGGGAGTGAATACATTTAGCAATTTGACTTGGAGATTGTTTACTGCCCTGTGAAAGACACCACATTGCCAATGCATTATTAAGACTAGAATAAGTTGTACAACCTAACTTGGTGCATGAGTCAGATTGGCCCAGCTTATCAGCAAAGTACTTGCAGGACCAAGTCATTCCTAATGAGGTGGATGAAGAAATCAAGAAGATAATCCAGGATGAGCCAGCAAATTTGCAGTACAGGATGAAATACACTACCAAATTGCTGCTGGAAGCCCTATTTCCTATTGCCCTACATTACTTGCTTGCATGTAATACATAAGATATGCAATGGATATGGACATCTTGACTTCAAGTAACATATAGTCCTGTAAATGCCAGGGCTTGGTGGCTCAGAATGAAACTAGATATTGAGATGCTAGTGAAAGCATGCCCAAATTGCCAAATAAACCAAGGCCAACCACAGAGGATTGCTGAATTCTTTCCCTTAAAGCCTGTTAAGCCGTTTGAGAGATGGGGAATTGACTTCATTGCAAGACTGCCAACCACCAGGAAATGCAACCATTGGATCCAAGTAGTCATTAAACATGTCATTAAATGGCTAGTGGCTAAAGTGGCACATGTGGCCAGTGAACAGGAAGTGTTGAGTTTCATCTACCATGAGATCCTTACGAAGTTTGGATGCCCTGTAGAGATTTTATCTACAGAGAAGCAAACTTTATGGCAAAGACATTGGAAGAGTACCTGAAAATGCAGCAGACCAAACACTTGAATACCTCAGCGTATCACCCTAGAACTAATGAAGTGACTCAGCAGCTTAAAGGATTATTTGGAAAGATGCTGATCACGTACCCAAATGGAACTATCAGTAGATGGGATGGGTATATAGAGATTCAGGACAACCCTCTCAGCTTTTGTAGGGGGGAATGTTAGGATCCACTGTATGAATGTTGAAGTTACATCTGTTTTTAGTCAGAGCAATTAGTATTATGCTTGGCCTCTCAGTAAATTGGCATTATCAATCAAATCAGCAGCAATAGTCAGCAAATGAATTAGCAGATCTATATCAGATAGTAATAGAAGTAGTAGGTAGGATCTTGTTGGGTGATGATGCTACAATCAAATGAGTTATCAGCCACAAATTACATTAGGTACTACAATTGGTTATTAATTGATTTGGCAAAATATGTATCAGGAGCTATGGGAACCTCTATTAAAATCAGTTCAATTTTTAGTGAGTGCAATACTAGCTAAACTCTTTGAATTGCGTAATTCTGCAGCATTTGCGCTAAGAGCAGACTTATTTCTGACATCAGGTATTCTAGAGCTTGACAGCTTAGCAGTTTCATTTGTGAGAATCCAAAAGGCAGTCTTACAGGCTATATCCCACTCCAAGGTAGTGTTGATCATAAGGATACCAGTCAAAGGGGTAATACATGCAGAGAACTTGATAAAACTGTAATATAGGAAAACCATTCCTGGAAATGATCTGAACTCTGAAATGCTATGGAGCTGCTTCAGAATCTTGATAACCATGATTTTCATGGAGTCTATAGCTGCTCCTGTACTGATCTCTATGTGTACCAGATATTCAACATGTCCCTTGAGGAACTCATACTTTGCAGGCTTGCAATATGGTGAGTTCACTCATAGCTTCCTGAAGACATTTTGATTTTGCACTAAGGGGACATCTTCTGGCTTGCTCTATACTAATAAATCATATGAGTAGATTACCACAAGCCTGTCTCCGTACTCCTAAAAGACAGCTTGTATCAAGGTTATGATTGTTACAGGGGCACTGGTGAGGCCAAGATGCAAGATTAAGAACTCATAATGGCCATATCAGGTCCTGATTACTATCTTAGGGATATCTTTGGCTTCACCCTAATGTGGCTGCATACCAGTATGAAGTGACATAAGGTCAATTTGCTAAGTATTGAGGCTCCATTAGTTAGTCCAAAGCTCATTATTCACAGTGTGGTGTATTTCATGCTGTAACTGAGCACAGGCTCTGCACTCAATGACCATCCTTAGTGATCCACTCTTCTACTTCTCCAGTACAATGATGCTCCCCAATGAGACTAGCTTGGCCTTATGTATCCTGCTCCAATAGTTTGCCAATTTGTCTTGGTAAAATATTTGACTATTTGGTATCATTCAGCAGCCAAAAGTTTACTTAACAATTCTACGGTATTAATGCTGGTGTAGATGATGAAGAAAGGATACTCTATCTACTTTGCAGCCTACCAGATGAGTGTGAGCCACTCATACTTTCTTTTGAAAGCAGAGGAGATAATTTGACTTTGGACTATGTCAAAGGATGACTTCTTCATGAAGAACTCAGATGTAATGCTCAAGCAGAGAAAATTGAAGACAATGCTTTATTCAGCTCAGAGTGGCACACAGAAAAGAAGGGGAATCAACAAAACCAAAGAAAACCTGGTTGCTGTAGCTACTGTAAGAAACCAGGACACTGGGCATCGAGAATGCAAGAAGAAACAAGCAGACAAAAAGCCAGAAATTGGAGCAGGCAAACCATATAACTACTGAAGAACAGTTATTTGTAACTGTACAAGAGAGTGCAAGTAACCAAAATATTGAATGGAATATTGACTCTGGAGCATTGCAGCATACTTATGGTATAAAGGAGTGGTTCTGCAACTTAAAGACTATTCCCATAAGAATGGCTTATCTGGGAGGAAACTCTGCACTGGAAGCTACCACCAGTGGCTCTATACTACTAAGTATGAGTGATATCTCAGGGGCTACAGCAGCAGAACTGACTGACATACTCTACATCCCTGGAATAGTCAAGAACTTACCCTCAGTCAGTAAAGCAACTGCTCAGGGACTGAAACTTGTTTTTACTAAGCTGAGCTGCTCAATATTCAGTGAAAATGGACAAAAATTAGCTTTGAGTGTCAAGTATCACAATATATACAACTTACAATGCAAGACCATTGTACCTGAGTATGTAAACACTGCCAAAGCTGATGAGACTAAAATGGAGACATTGCAAAGGAGGCCAGGGCACAGTTGTGAATAGAAAATGCAATAATTAGTGAAAATCAGCTTGCTTTAGGTCTAAATTACTCAATTCCAATCAAACTCAGGTTCTGTAAGGTATGTTCATATGACAAACAAGCTAGGCAACATTTCAGGAGCTCAGGAGGCATCAATACTACTAAGTTACTGGCTATTATAAGCTCAGACTTATGTGGGCCCATGAGAACACTGACCTTTTGAGCATAGAAATACTTTATGATGCTTATTGATCATAAGAGAAGATGTACATGAGTGTACTTCCTCCAAACAAAGGATCATGCTTTAGGGATGTTTTAACAACTCAAGAACATGACAGAAACACAAACAGGGTGCAAATCAAAGGTACTGTACAGTGTTAATGGAGGGGAATACCACCAAAAGGAGTTTGCAAATACTGCTCATCTACTGGTAAACCTCAGCAGATCACTATTCAGCATACTCCACAGCAAAATGGAGTAGGAGAATGTGCTAATGGAACAATGGTAGTGATGGGAAGATCTATGCTGCATGATAAGGGAATGGCCTACATGTTTTGGGCTGAATCTGTTGCTACTGCAGTATACATCAGAAATAGATTCCAAGCAGCAGCACTACTTGATTCTACAGCCTTTGATGCATATACAGGCAAAAAACCTGACCTCCAGCACCTCAGAATCTTTGGCAGTGGTGTATTTTATCACATCCTTGACAAAAAATGCTCAAAGCTGGAACCACAAAGTAGAACAGGGATCTTGCTTGGGTGCTGTGATGATACCAAAGGGTATGGAGTGTATGATGGCAAAATTCAAAGCTATGTCCCACTTGTAGGTATTGTGTTTTGTGAGGATATCAATTAAAGGGGCTGCAATACTTGCAAAGGACTTGACAAATCTTCAATAATAGGAAACCATTTCAATAAATGATCTGAGCTCCAATATGCTGTGGGGTTGTTTCAGATTCATAATAACTTTGACCTTCTTAAGGTCTAAGGTTACTTCTGTACTAGTCACAATGTGTCCCAGATACTCAATATGTTCCTTGAAGAACTCACACTTGGGTAGCTTGCCATAACGCCTGTTCTCTCTTAGCTTTGTCAAGACCTTTTCAATGTGCACCAAGTGATCCTCTTCTGTCTTGCAATATTTTAATAATCATCTAGGTAGATTATCATAAAGTTGTCTAAGTACTCCTGGAAGACAGTCTGCATCAGGGTCATGAATGTTGCATGGGCATTGGTGAGGCCAAAACTCATGACTAAGAACTTGTAATGTCCATATCTGGTCCTGAATGCTGTCTTAGGGATGTCTTCTGGCATCACCCTAATTGGGTTGTATACTGACATGAGGTCAATCTTGCTGAAAATAGTGGCTTGATTGAGTTGGTCCAAAAGCTCATCAATCCAAGGTATGGGGTACTTATTCCTCACAGTAACTGAGTTGAGGGCTCTGTAATCAATGTATATCCTAAGTGCTCCATCCTTCTTCTTCACAAAAAGTAATGGTGCTCCCCAAGGTGACTTGCTGGGTCTGATATAGCCTTGCTCCATTTACTGATCTATTTGTCTTTTTGTCTCTTCCAACTTCAATGGACTCAATCTGTTAGGTGTCTTACTCACTGGAGGGCTATCTCCTGTTTTAATGACATGATTCACGTCTCTGACTGGTGGTAGGCTTACAAGCTCATCTGGAAATACATCTGAATATTCCTTCAAAAGAGTCTGGACCTTCTGGGGTATGGGAGTAGAGGAATCCTCCTTTAATACTGTCATGAGGAACATCTGTGTGCCTTTTCTTAGTGCTCTACAGAACTGTATCTTGCTAAGTTCACTTGTTTTGCACATACTGGAATTGACCAAGTTAAAATACAGTCTGTCAGGTAATAGCTCATAGGTCTTGTTGTCCTTGTAGATATGATTAGCATGGGTTCTCCAGTTGATTGATGGATTACAACAAAATAGCCATGTTTTCCCAAGTAGAAGGTCAAACTTGCAGTTCCCAAATATATAGACCTGTAGATCTTCTTCATAGTCATTGATCTTCATCCTTACAGGCTGAGCAATACGGTTGATTATGTGAGAGCTCCCATCAGCTGCTGAGACTGAAGCTGATTTGGTGGGTTCCAAGTTGATTCCAGTTCCCTATGAAAAATTCCAAACTTGGAATTCATCTGATTTTTAGCTGGTATTCTGCTGGTATTCTGATGGTATTTTGCTGGTATTCAGCTGGTGTTTTGGGTTCAAAATTTCAAATGCAATTTTTGGTGGAAGTAATGGGCAGCAAAATACCAAATTTGGTATGGATGCTAGTTGGCCTAGTCTCCTCCTGGAGAACTTGTTTGCTTGCCTTCCCATCAGCTCAGAACAGAGATATTGAGAATTGTCAATTTTGAGGAACTTGAAATTCAGCTGATACTATGATGGTATTTTGTTGGCCTTTTCTCAATTATTTTCTTGGGGAGTTTTCAAAGCAAATTGCTCTGACATGTACTAATGCAATGCTCTTGGCTCAATCATGATCCTGGTAGGCACTCCATTGATTACTCCATTCAAGTATAATAGCTTTCCTGAGTTTGAGGTCATCTGGGATAGGTATTCTTCTGTCATGTGGAAGGTGAGTTTTGAGTCTTCCTTAAGCTCATCCGCCATGTTACTATTCTCAAGGGCCTCGATATGATTAAAAGTTCTTGATTGCTGGTGTCCATTTCTTCTCTGAGGGCAGTACTTTGCAATATATCCCTGCTGGTGGCAATTGAAACAAAGTGCTTTCTTCTTACATTCTTCTGAGGTAGGATTCTTCTGCATAGTGCCTATATCCATTGGCACTGCTTCTGATTATCTTCTTTCATAGTGATTGTAGCCTCTCTGGCTAGTCATTGTGGGCTTCCCAACTCCAAACATTGCTGAGTCATGGTCAATGGCAGTCTTGATGACTTCTTTGATAGTGTGAGGTCTTCAATAATTGACTTCCTTACAAGTTCTTTCTTTCAACCTAATCAAAGCTACTTGCATTAGCAGCTGTAGAATACAGTGTTGTTGACTCACAAACAAGCATTGTATCAGTTAATAGCTCTGAAATTGGGGTTGTCAGGATCATGATTCAAGTTTCAAAAGATCATCATTGACAACCTTATAAGTATCTTGATAGACTACTGAATAGAAATGAGCTTAACTCTCCATCTATCAAGAAAGAAGCACGGGGAGTACTGTATGTACATAAAAAGCTAAAGCCATACTCAATAGTATTGTAAGAATTTGTAATTCCACCTAAATATTCATCTGACCAAGTCTCTTATATTATTACCTTCAAATCTCAGAGAATACTGACCTAAATCCTTGTTGGAATTTACTTAGAATATTCTCACCAAAGTATCAGGTGCCCAGAATATGAAAATTCTAAGCTGTCAGCCAGCATAATTAAAACTATAGATCTTATCATGTTGCAGCTGTTAAGTGGATCTTTAGATATCTGAAAGGAACTGCTGATATCTGCTTAAGATTCACTTATAAGGATTCAGAACAGGATTTTGTGGGATACTCTGATGCTGCTTGGGGACAAAATTTGGAAGACAGAAGATCAAGCACAGGATGCACCTTTCCTTACTGTAAAGGAGCAATTTCATGGAATTCCACAAAGCAACCAACTGTAGCACTTTCTACCACCAAGGCAGAGTATTTGGCAGCCTGTGAAGCTATAAAAGAAGTAATGTGGTTAAGAAAGCTTTTTTTAGACTTTGGCCTATATTGAAAACTGCCTAATACTTTATTTCAAGATAATCAAGGATGTATACAATTAGGCAGCAATCCAACTTCTCATGCTAGAAGTAAGCACATAGATATTAGATGCAATTTCATATGTGAAGCTATAGGGAATAACTTAGTTAGCTTAGATAACTGTCCCTCAGATGAAATGATTGCAGACATAATTACTAAACCATTAGCTAGAGACAAGTTTGAATATCTTAGGTTGGAATTAGGACTAGTCAGTGTGAACCTTTAGCTGAGTGAGAGTTGAGGAAATTTATAGTTCCACCTAAATATCAACCTAGCTTAGTCACTTAGCTCATTACCTTCAAATCTTAGAGAATACTGACCAAATTCCTTGTTGGGATTTACTTAGAACATTTTCACCATAGTAGAGGTACCCTGAACATGAAAATTTTCAAGGTAGTCCAGGCAGCCCCAAACTTTGCACACATGCTCTTGGGACCTTCCTTATCCTACAATATCCAGCTTTGAGGAACAAATGCTCAAGACCCTGAGAAGCAATCCACCCTTGAATATTATGATGTGTAGAGCACACAGTATCCAACACATGTTTCAAATGACAGCTCATTTGAAGCAATATTTAAGGAGTTATGATCAAAAAACTAAGCCCTTTAAGGCACCCCTTTAGTGTAAAGTCCACTTTAGTGACTACTGTGAGAAGCTCCTTGACTCTAAAGACCCCTTTAGTGACTCCTACACTGCACCCCTTTAGGTTAATGGGTAGCCCAGAGTTTCCATAATGAGAAGTATACTCTTAGAAAGGAGAGTGACTTTGAAATAAGCAAAAGCTACTATAAACATGAATTAACCCAATAGTCAGCAGAAGGTTAGAACACTACTGTTGATGTGAAAAAAACTGCCTATAGTATGCTTTGAGCCTAAGAGTGAGGATACTGATGAAAGTTACATCTTCTATTGTATATCAAACACCCAAGAAACTATTTCAGTGTTAGCATGCTGGAAGTTGTTGTATATTGTTGATCATTCTCTAAATTATGGAACAAGCCCCAAACTAATCATAAAACAACACAACACAGGGTCTATAACTTGACACTGCTGGCATTATGATGGAATTGTTGCAGGATCCTGATGGCTGACCGTATGAAGAATAATTTACTGCGAAATAAAGTTATAAGACTTGACAGTGTTTGATTGGTGCTGTGTTGATAATTGTGTGGCACTGTTGCCATCTTAAAGTGCTCTACAACTATTTCAAATGGATCTAACTGGCCAGTACATCCAATTGTTTTATAAGGCAGCAAACTTGACGGCACTTTGATGGTGTTGCAATTTAAGAAGTGATTTGGATATAAGGAACTTATCAAGAAATAGTGATAATAGTTGAACTGTTGTTTATTCATAAAGAAGCTCAGTATTTATACCTTTGTAGAAGTAATACAGCTGCAACACTAAGTAGGGAGGGTTTCTCAATATTCAGGAGCATTCTGTAACAGTTTCAGGGTTAGTACATAATGTTTGGTAATAGTGCTAATTTGATCCTGACTATAGGGGAATAATCATAAGATCATATATCTGGAGAAAGTGGCAAAGTTAAGGCAGTAAATGAGTCCTACAGTGACTAAGACTAGCCTAGAATTGTTAAGTAGATTTTTAGCTGCTGAATGATACCAAATAGTCCAATATTTGAGCACTCCCCCTCAACTAAATAATTTCTTAATCCCAATTTCTCTCTAAGGATCTCAAACTGTGGCCTAGCTAGTGGTTTTGTCAATATATCTGCCACCATTTTGTCAGTTTGGCAGTAAACCAGCTCTACTAAGGTATTTTCTACAGCTTCCCTCACAAAGTGATGCTGTATATCAATGTGCTTAGTTCTGGCATGATTAGTAGGATTTCTAGCTAATGAAATACAACTTTGATTATCCTTGTAAATACATTTTGGTTCACCTGAATTAAAACCTAAGTCTTTGAATAATTTTTGTAGCCATATAGCCTCCTTAGTTGCTTGACATGCAGCCATATATTTGGCTTCAGTTGTAGATAGTGCCACAGTTGGTTGTTTCTTGCAATTCCAAGTAATAGCTGCACCAGCATAAAGAAATACATAGCCTGTGGTAGAGCGTCTGTCAATCAGATCTCTACCACAATCTGAATCACTATAACCATCAAATTTTTGCCTATTAGCTGCTCCAGAGTATTCCAGTACCATATTTATGGTACCTTGTAGATATCTGAAAATCCGCTTAACTGCTGCAATTTGATCTGATCCATAATTCTGCATGAATTGACTGACTATTCCAACGGCTACTGCAATATCTGGACGTGTAGACACCATCAAGTACATTAGGCTACCAACCATTGATTGATAGGGAAAGTTTTGGTCCATATTTGAGCCGTTTTCATCTATAACTGGCTGAGATTTGCTTAATTTCAGGTTATTGTCCATAGGGGTTGCTGCAGGCTTGCAATTTTCCATTTTGAAGCATCTAAGAATGTCCCTGATGTACTTAGACTGATTCAGCACAATTTTCTGTGTAGGTATGTCAAATTTGACCTCAATTCCAAGAAAATAGCTCAATTTTCCAAGATCCTTCATCTCAAACTTGCTGAAGAGATCTGATTTCGTCAGTTTAAGTGCCTCTTGATCACTTGTAGCTATAATTAGGTTGTCCACATAAAGAACTAGGATGATCACACCCTTTTTGAGCTGTTTCACATATATACTGTGATCTGCAGTGCTACGAGAGAACCCAATTTCCTCTAGATATATGTCAATCTTGTTATACCATACTCTGGGTGCCTGCTTAAGCCCATACAATGATTTTCTAAGTTTGCACACCTTATGGGGGCTTTTTGAATCGGTAAAACCTTCTGGTTGCTCCATATATATAGTTTCTTGCAAATCCCCATTTAGAAAGGCTGTTTTGACGTCCATTTGGTGTAGATCTAGACTGTGTACAGCTGCCAGGGCTAGAACTGTCCTAATAGAGTTAAACTTGGCAACCGGAGCAAATGTTTCCTTAAAGTCTAGTCCCTGGATCTGGGAATAGCCTTTAGCTACCAATCTAGCCTTGTACTTATCAACGGCACCATTTGAGGTTATCTTGATCTTGTAGACCCATGTACATCCATTTGGCTTTCTCCCATTTGGTAAATCTACCAGTTCCCACGTTTTTGCCTTGATCAGTGATTGCTACTCCTCCTGCATGGCTTGTTGCCACTTAGTAGCATCTGGACCTTGCATTGCCTGTTCCAGATTCTGAGGTTTGGCACATAAGGCAAGATAAGCTTCTTCATGATCATTGGATGTCTGCCACCAGGATCCAGGGGCATTTCTTATTCTGGTAGATCTCCTAACTGGGATAATCTGTTCTGATTTGGAACTGGTTGAAATATCTTCCATATCTGGGAGATATTGGTACGTATCTTCTTCATCAGTGATGATTGCATCATCAGGCAGCTGGCCAATGATTTCTGTGGCTTTCTGATCAGAATTCTCCTCAAATACAACGTCCCTGCTCTTGATCAGCTTCTGAATTTTGCCATCATACACTCTATACCCTTTAGTATCTTCACAATACCCAAGAAAGATCCCTTTTCTACTCTTTGGTTCCAACTTTGAGCGTTTTTTGTCAGGGATGTGATAAAAAACATCACTGCCAAAGATCCTGAAGTGCTGGAGATCTGGTTTTTTGCCTGTATATGCTTCAAAGGGTGTAGAATCACGTAGTGCTGTTGTTGGGCATCTGTTCTTGATGTATACAGTGGTAGCAACAGATTCAGCCCAAAACTTGTAGTCCATTCCCTTATCATGTAGCATAGATCTTCCCATCTCTACTATTGTTCTATTTGCACGTTCTGCTACTCCATTTTGCTGTGGAGTATGAGGAACTGTGGTCTGTTGAAGTATACCAGTAGACAAGCAGTATTATGCAAACTCCTTTGAGCAGTATTCTCCTCCATTGTCACTTTGTAGTACCTTCAATTTACACCCAGTTTGTGTTTCTGCCATGTTCTTGAAGTGCTTAAACGTCTCTAAAGCTTCATCCTTTGTTTTGAGGAAGTACACCCATGTATATCTTGTCTTGTCATCAATAAATGTCATCAAGTATCTCTTGGCTCCAAAGGACAGTGTTCTCATGGGGCCACATATGTCTGAGTGTACAATAGCCAATATTTCGGTAGTATTGATGCCTTCTGAGCTCTTGAAATGTTGCCTAGCTTGTTTGCCATATGAACATCCCTTACAAACATTCAATTTGGTAGGAATTGAGTATTGTAGGCCCAAAACAAGCTGATTTTTCACCAATTGGCTCATTTTCTGTTCCCCTATGTGTCCTAGCCTCCTATGCCACGTCTCCCAGTTGGTTTCATCAGTTTCAGCAATGTTGACATACTCAAGTACAATGATCTTGCATTGTAACTTGTATATATTGTGATCTCTGATTCCCAAAGCTAATTTTTGTCCATTTTCACTCAATATTGAGCAGCTCAGCTTAGTAAAAATGAATTTCAGTCCCTGAGTAGTTGCTTTACTGACTGAGAGTAGGTTCTTAGCTATTCCAGGTACATAGAGTACGTCAGTCAGTTTTGCTGTTGTTGCCCCTGAGTTATCACTCATATTTAGTTGTATAGACCCACTAGCGGTAGCTTCCAATGCAGAGTTATCTCCCAGATAAACCTTTCTTGCGGGAATAGTCTTTAAGTTGCTGAACCAATCCTTTATACCACAAATATGCTGTGATGCTCCAGAGTCAATATACCATTCATTACTTTGGTTACTTGCACTCTCTTGTACAGTGACAAATAACTGTTCATCAGTAGTTATATGGTTTGCCTGCTCTAGTTTCTGTTTTTCGTCTGCTTGTTTCTTCTTGCATTCTCTTGCCCAGTGTCCTGGCTTCTTACAGTAGTTACAGCAGCCAGGTTTTCTTTAGTTTTGTTGCTTTCCCTTCTTTTCTGTATGCCTTTCTGAACTGAATAAAGCATTATCTTCAATTTTCTCTGCTTGATCATTACGTCTGAGTTCTTCATGGAGAAGTCTTCCTTTGACATAGTCTAAAGTCAAGTTGTCTTCTCTGCTTTCAAAAGAAAGTATGAGTGGCTCATACTTGTCTGGTAGGCTGCAAAGCAGACAGAGTATCTTTTCTTCATCATCTACACCAGCATTAATACTGTAAAGTTCTTCTGCAAGTGTCTCCATTCTGGTAATGAGTTGTAGCATGTCATCATCTGGCTTTTTTCTCATGTTGAAGAACTTTTGTTTCAAATAAAGCTTGCTTGATACTGACTTTGCTCTAAAGATCTTCTCTAAGGATTCCCATGCTGCTTTGGCAGTATTTGAGGCATGGATTTGTCCAATGAAGGAGTCTTGCACATTGATGCATATTGCATTGAAGGCCTTTCTCTCCTTCTCTTGAAACTTCTCCACATCTTCTGCTGTTCCTTTGGGCTCAACTTCCTTTCCGGTTACTATGTTCCAAAGCTTTCTTTCCTCAAGGTGGATCTGCATCTTGATTCTCCAAAGTCTGTAGTTCTTCCCATCAAACCTCTCCTTTACAGGGAAGATGTTGGTATTGCTTTGTTTGCTGGTAGAAGTCATCTTTAGAATAGATTAAGGCAATCGGGGCTCATAACCTGTTGCAATTTAAGAAGTGATTTGGATATAAGGAACTTATCAAGAAATAGTGATAATAGTTGAACTGTTGTTTATTCATAAAGAAGCTCAGTATTTATACCTTTGTAGAAGTAATACAGCTGCAACACTAAGTAGGGAGGGTTTCTCAATATTCAGGAGCATTCTGTAACAGTTTCAGGGTTAGTACATAATGTTTGGTAATAGTGCTAATTTGATCCTGACTATAGGGGAATAATCATAAGATCATATATCTGGAGACAGTGGCAAAGTTAAGGCAGTAAATGAGTCCTACATTGACTAAGACTAGCCTAGAATTGTTAAGTAAATTTTTAGCTGCTGAATGATACCAAATAGTTCAATATTTGAACAGATGGCCTCATTGCAAGTCTGTGATTGGAATTATCATGGCCATATGGTGGCCTACAGCTAGTTCTGTTTAATTCTACCATACCAACTTACCAAATAGTATTTCCTTTTTCTACCTCCCCTTGTGCAACTCATATATTACACTGTAGAATCACCCTCTTTATTTGCTTACCCACTACTACCTTTGGTATTCCAAATATAGGTTGAATCAAAGAAAACCATGGCCTCCTGCTTACTAATGTTTATAAATGTGTACACCTGCCACAGTTGATACACTTCTATCACTTCAACTTTACAGCATTTTAGTGTGATACTTGCAAGGTTGCCATATACCTTGTTCTGCTGGTAAAATATACCTTTTACAAACCTATACTTGGTAGCTGCTACTTCTGCCTTGAACACCTCATGATTGTTGGCAAAGAACTTTTTGGTATTTAGCTTATATATTTCTTCTGCCTGCTGGATTCTAGTCCCCCTTATAGGTGCACTCAGACTCTTGTTTGTGTGAGTTCCATGTTGAATGATGTAGATGTTGGCTTATGACAAAGAGAAATCTGGCATACCTTGGTAGAGTTTTCCTATTAAAAAATATTGGCTTGTTGCACTCAGCCCAACTTTGCATCACTTAACTGATTACCCCTTTATTGGGGCTGCATAGCTTCTTAATGCCATAGGCATTGGTGTAGCCATGTGCACATCTGTCCTCATTATTTTCCAACTCTCCCTGGCTGTGCTCCATATGCCAACTCACTACATCCATGGCAGACTTGAAGGTAACACATTAGATGGGATTGGAATATGGTAGTACCTGCAACTTGACTTGTCTTCCTATCTCCCCATGCATCAACTTCAAAAAAAACTCCCACTAGGTGAAGCAAGGCCCAAAACTCTCAACACACTGTGCAAGATGGAGTAGATAATGGATACAGTGGTGGCAGAGATCTACACATTCAGCTTTATGCTTGTAGTATAGCCATTCAAATCTTGTTACAACTCCTGGCAGGAGAGCTGCAGATGTGTCAAGTTGGCATTGGTGATCTGCTTCTGGATAACTATTCCTACAATGTCACATATTACTCCCAAAGCTTCCAATGTACGCTTGGTAGGAATGTCTGCAGAACACCACTTGAATAAATACATATCTAATTCATCCAGTCTTTGCATTTGTATTGTTGCATATGCATATGAGCAATGATTGGAGCCTGTGATAAGTACTTAGGGTAGGGATACTATTTCATATCTTGCCAGTTTTTTCAGATTTTTCTGGTATCTTGAAGGGCTCATTTAGCTTGAAATGCCCCATGTACAACTTGGTCATTAATACAGGGATTTTGTTTAAAAGCAAATGCATTGCTCCCAGAGGAAAGCTTTTTGCTCCAATATATATGCTCTATCTATAGTATCTCTGGTTTCCAATTGATTGCAGATCCTGGCCAATGGCTTATACCTTGCCAACTTTGCTGCAGTTGCATGCTGATTTCTGTATATTCTTTCTGTGAGAAGGTGATGTTCTTAGTGTTGGTGTATTGGTAATAGTAATGAGTGTGAGCTAGGGAGTAAATCTCCTGGATCTTACACATTTGACGGCAATACCATACATTGTGCCTAGAAAAGCCAGCTATTGTGCTGATGGCTAGGGTATCACCAATGCAGATAATGATATGTGCTTTTACATGATGGCCATTTACTGTTATCCTGCTGGAAAGCATACAAAACTCATCCAGCAATGCACACAGGTAACTATCCAGGTTGGAAGGTGATTTAGGCCCATATACTAGTGAGACTACAATCAGATTTTTGCTCTGCTACCGTATGATATGTGGCAGATTCAGGTTGATAAGAATCAGCAACCAGCAGGATTTGGTGGTAGAGTACTTGTTCAATAAGAATTCATCAAGTGCTAAAGCAAAGGCATGGTCATGTATACCTTCAAAGTAGCCCTTGCTTCATGGCTGTTCGTATGTTTTCCATCAAGTATATAGGATACATTAGCACTTGATTTATGCTGACTGCGGTGCTTTATAGCTTTCCAACATTGATCAGGCTGCATGAGCTTCTTCAGATTGGGTATTACCAGAATATATCTGGAGTGGGAGCAATGTTCTCCCTCAATGGTGGTGGATACCTGTTAATCTGAACATGTTGCAATGGTGGCATTTTTCAATGTCAATGTCATGCAACTGTTAGCACATGCTGGTATCAGGACAGTCTCTGGGTCATATGTGGCCAGTCACATGACTGCTGTCCACTTGTACTATGTACATGGTAAGTTGCATACCAGAATGATTTTGGCAAGAAGTAGTAATAAATCCTCAAAGCCCCCATTACTGATATTTGTGAAAATGTGCCACTTCTCTAGCCACAACATTACATCACTCACCAATGGATGGATTACTGGGCTCACTTGGTTCCATAAAGTATCCTTGGCAATTGTTTCAGTGGGTTTTGTCTCATTTCATATTGGGACTTGACCAGGCTCATGCATGGTACTATTGATAGGGTGGATAGGCTCAAAATCCATCAGTGAACCTTCTTTGTCAGAGTTTTCACTCTGCATGCCATATTGAGAAGGCTGAGGTGAGCCTCAAGGCATCACTAACTCACATGACTCAGTTTGTGCAAGGTGAGAAAGACAGCCAGATGCCAATATAGAAGTATCAACTGGCTGGTGTTGTATCCAAGAGAAAAGTATAAAAAAGCTCTTGAATGGTTTAAATGAGCCTAAGCAACAACTAAGTGCAGAGTCTTAGAATTGTCAGAGAGTGGCCAAAATACTGGCAAAGAGATTCTGGTCTAATATTGGTATTGTATTTAGCTGGGTTTGGCAATAAAGGCAACAGGGTTGGTTTGCTATGCAGGCTAGGCTTTGTGTTCTTGGGAGTACTAGAAATGCTAGGCTTGGGTAGAAACTTATAATGTGATTGTTGAGTTCTTAGTTTTGCTGAGATACTCACTAAGCCAAAAAGTTCAGCAAATTTCATCATACTTCTCTGATCAAGTTGATTCAGTAAGCACCAAGAGTCTTGACTTATTGAAATCTGTTGGGGTGCTCATAGGTGAATAATATAAATGAGAAATTGCATCATTAATCAGCTGATGTTTTGGCAATTGCTAAGTGATTGGAAAGATCTCAGATGACTAATCACTTGGAAAGGCTTAGCATATCTGTTGAGGAAGTAACAATCACATGAAAATTGATCATTTATAACAGCTAAAAATAGATTCTAATTAGTGATAAAATAAACCATAACTGGGATCAGTTATGTTTGGGTTGGGGAAAGTCATTTTGGGTACTAGATTTCCTCATGCAGCAAGATAGGCCAAGTTTTAAATGTTGATGCACAACATCACTTCCTCCCAGGAGAGGAGTTTTCTGATACCTTCTGGGTTCCCCTACAGCTCCAAAACTCTTCAATGATGGAAACATCATCACAGTTGATGTAAGGCTCCCAGTGGTTGTGTTTGGCATCATAACCTTTCCACTTAACTCAATAAATGCAATTGGATTCTTCTCCTTCATGACCTACAATAGCTTCAACTTCATAGGATTCAGAAGTAACCGGCTCCTTAGATATAAGCTTGAGTGAAGAAGGTGAAAGGCTTTTGGGTAGCAGGGCTCCAGTATTGTCCTGGAGTACATAAGATCCTCCAATAGTATGCTCAACAACTCTGAATGGGCCTTCATATTTAGGGTCAAGCTTAGATTGTTGGAATGGATCTAGTGTCATGATATATGGCCTATCTGGGAAGCTGCTGTACCTGTGTCTTGAGGTGCATGCTAAAGTCATCTTTTGTGGTGAGGCTTTACTTCTGGCACTGATAAAAGGGTAGACAATGTTGGTAAGGTACTCAAGTTGGCTCTTTAGCTTGTCTGATTTTGAACTTGCCAACTCTGTATTTTGGCAGTCTCCTAAGAGGTTGTATCTTCTTCCAAACATCAAAGGAAATGACATTAATCCATGTAGAGCAGCAATTTTGGTGTTGATAGTGTACTGTACAGCAGGAATATACTTGTCCCAATTCTTCTTGATACCTTTGATAGATTTCCTGATGATGTTCATAGCAGTCTAAACATGTCTTTCTAAAAGTTCATTAGCTTTAGGATGAAATGGAGTGATCAGACAGTGAGCAATGGCACTATACTGGCAAAGGGCTTTGATTACATGATATACAAATTCTGTTCCATTATCCAATTGAATGACCTTAGGGAGTCCAAGAAGGCAGAAGAGCCTGAGTATAGATTGTGTAATAGTGGTGGCATACTTGTCTGGGATAGCTTTGAGGAAGACAAAACATGTGCAGGCATCCACAATGACAAAGAGGTAGTGATTACCATCATTGCTAGTGGTAGAATGCTCAGCTAGATCAATTGCAAAATGATCCATAGGATGGCTTGCATGGATAGGATTTAAAGGGTGATATCTATCGCGGCTGATTTTGAAAAGTTGACATTCTCTGCAAGACTTGACAAGTTCCAGGCAGTCAGCTTTTACATTTGGCCAGTGATATCCATCAGAGTGTAGCTTCTTTGTAAGTGTGTTTGCTCCAGAGTGTCCAAGTAAATGGCTCCTCTGCATTGATATTTTTCTTTGATCTGCAGGTGGGACTTTCCAAGTTGCTGGATCTGCTAAGGAATTATTTGGGAAGTTGTAGTGAGCTTACTGATTAAGTCAGATATCACATGTCCCTCCCAAGATGATGTTAGAAAAAGTCTTGACAGGTGGCCAGGCAGGATGTTGACAAATCCTGGGTGATGAACTCAAATGCTTGGTAATGAGCCTTGTTCCATGCTGAGGGAAGATCAGGACTATGGTGTAATGCATCCAAAGGAGCACTCAATGTGGAAATGGGAGGAATGTGTTCCCTGAAACCCTATGAAGAATAACTTGGTCCCACAGGTGGATCCAATCTGGATCAGCTGTCAGGATCCCATTAAGAGACCATCATAATACCAGCAACTTGGAACTAGTGAACCTTCTAGTGATCTTATGATGGGATCATGTTGGTGTTTTGCCAATTTTGCAACCAAATAAAGGGATAAAACTTGACAATATTTTATTGGTGCTGTGACAATATTTGCTTGGGATTGTTGTGGGCTTATAGTGCTCTATAACTATTTTAAGTGGATCCATTTTGTCAGGACATCCTGTTGTCTTATATGGCAAGAAACTTGACAGTATTTTGATGGCCTCACTGCAAGGCTCTGATGGCATTACATTGGCAGTATGACAGACTACCACTGGTCCTGTATGGTGCTACTGTACCAATTTAGCAAATGGTATTTCCTTTTTCTACCTCCCCTTGTGCAATCCATATATTTCACTGTAGAATCATCCCTCTTTACTTGCTTACCCACTACTACCTTGGGTATTCCACATACAGTTCAAATTAACATAACTATGGCCTCCTGCTTACTGACCTATACATACACGCACACCTGCTGCAATTGAAATATTTCTATTACCTCAACTTTGCATCTTTTTAGTGTGATACTTACAAAGTTACCATTTATCTTGTACTGCTGGTAACATATATATCTTGCAAACATATGCATGGTTGTTGCCACTGCTGCCATGAATACCTCCTGAATATCCGCAGAGAACATCTTGGTATTTAGGCAATATGTTCCTTCTCCCTGCTGGATTCTAGTCCCCTTTATAGCTTCACTCTGGCTTTTGTTGGTGTGAATTATGCATTGAATGGCATAGAAGTTGGCTTGTGACCATGAGAAACCCAGCATACCTTGGTAGAGTTTCCCTGAAAAAAGTTAGTTGCTTGTTGCACCCAACCTAACTTTCAATTACTTAACTGATTACCCACACATTGGGGCTGCTTAGCTTCTTGATGCCATAGACATAGGTGTCTCCATATGCACATTTGTCCTCAGTATTTTCCAACTCTTCCTGGCTGTCCTCCATGTGCCAACTCATCACATCCATGACAGACTTGAGAGTAATATTCTTCATGAGATTTGGTTATGGTGGTACCTGCAACTTGACTCATCTTCCTATCTCTCCACAAATCTGCTCCATAGGAAACTCCCCAAAGGTGAAGCAAGGCCCAATATTTGCTACACAATGTGCAAGATGGAGTAGAGAATGGATACAGTAGTGGCAGAGATCTACGCATTCAGCTTTATGTTTGTAGTATAGCTGCTTCAATCCAATCACAAACTCCTCACACAGCCGCTGTGGTGGTGTATAGGTCCAAGGGAGAGATACGTCCAACACTTCTCAAGTGTTTTGTGTGTGGGGTGTTCACTGGGTGCGATAACCTCTGGCAAAAGCTTGCTAGGAATACTTGGGTTCTGTCTCTAATCTAATGTGAAGGGGAATAAAGCCACAAGCTTGTCAAGGGAAAACTATTGAGCTACAATCCCCAACTTAGTTGGCGTCTTAACAAAAGTATGTGCTGGGTTCAGCGTCCTTTGAGATGACAATGTACTAAAGCTTCCAAAGTCAAAACAACTGTAAACTCCACCAGCAGGGACTTGATAAGAATGCAGCTTTGGTCAATAGTTACAAAGACAGAAAAGTATCTTTGCCTGTACAAGAACAAACTTGGGAAAGAATCAAATATAATAAAAGATACCTACTCTGAGTATTCCTCACAAGTAGTGCCTCCAAGGTCAGTTGGCTGTCAGCGCGGTTTCCTGGGAGTGTCCTGTGGTCTAGGGTTGGAAGTTCAGGTAGCAGCAGGTAGCAGTGATCACACTAATCAACAAGTCGGTATATTGATAAAAGGGATGATGATTTATTGTTGAGGGATAGCCTCCCTTATATACTTTTCTCACTGGCTAAGTGATTACTAATCATGATGTTCCAGAAGGTTCCGGATATCAATAGAAATCTTAATGACATCAGGATGACCTAAGAATGTTCTAAGTAGGTGCCGGAAGGTTCTAAGAGGCACAGCACATCCAACCAATCAGGAATCAGTATTCTGAAACCTGTGTAACATGGGGATACCATATATGGTATGGAAATGGTAGGGATGGTGACACGGGCTGATCATGTGTCACGGGTACTGGCGCGGGTACTTACCTAATATAGAAGTACTTATAGCTAGTAATCTTACATAAAGTGAGGGGTAACTTATGCAATAAGGTAAGCAGGTGTGATAGTCAACCGGCTTATGGGATAGTACTGATTGGGTAAGACAAATGGGATAAAACTAAAATAAGTGTAGTAGAGATATAGGGAAGTAGAAAATAAGGGAATGTGCACATCTGTCAGTGGGTGTCACTGTCACCCCACTACACCGCTGTAGATGCGTCAAGTTGGCATTGATGATCTGCTTCTGGATAACTATTCCTACAATGTCCACATATTACTCCCAATGCTTCCAATGTACTCTTGGTAGGAATGGCTTCAGAATGCCACTTGAATAAATATCTATCCAGTTCATCCAGTCTTTGCATTTAAATTGTTGCATATGCTTATGAATATTAATTGGAGCCTGTGAGAAGTACCTAAGGTAGTGGAAACTCAGTAATATCTTGCCAATTCTTTCAAGTTTCTCTGGTATCTTGAAGGGCTCTTTTAGCTTGAAATGCCCCATGTACAACTTGGTCATTAATACAGGGATATTGTTGAAAAGCAAATGCATTTCTCCCAGTGGAAAGCTTTTGCTCCAGCAGATATCCTCTATCTTAAGCATATCTGGTTTCCAATTGATTGAATATTCTGGCCAATGGCTTATACCTTGCCAGCGTTCCTGCAGTTGCATGCCAACTTCTGTATGTTCTCTCTGTGTAAAGATGATGTTCTTAGTGCTGGTTTTTGGGTAATAATAATGTGTGTGAGTTAGGCAGTAAATCCCCTGGATTTCACATATGTGACAGCAATACTGTTTATTGTGCCCAGAAAAACCTGCTATCTTGCTGATGGCTGGGGTATCTCCAATACAGATAATAATATGCACTTTTGCATGATGGCCATTTACTGTTATCCCACTGGAAAGCATACAAAATACATCAAGCAATGAATACAGGTAGCTATGCAGGTTGGATGGTGATTTAGGCCCAGATACCAGTGAGACTACAATCAGATTTTTGTTCCACTACCATATGATAAGTGGCAGATTCAGGTTGATGAGAATCAGTGGGCAGCAGGATTTGCTGGTAGAATACTTGTTTAATGAGAATCCATCAGGTGCTAAAGCAAAGACATGGTCATACATACCTTCAATTTAGCCCTTGCTTCATAGCTGTATGTAATGTTTGCCATTGAATATATTGGATGTGTTTGCACTTGGGTGATACTGGGTGCAGTACTGTATAGCTTTGCAATATTTGTCAGACTGCATCAGCTTCCACAGACAGGGTATGCCTGGAATATATGTGGAGTGTGAACAATGTTTTCATCCAATGGTGGTGGATTCCTGATAATTTGGACATGTTGCAATGGTAGCATCTTTGGATGTGAATGCCATGCAACTGTTAGCCCATGCTGGATTCAGGATAGCCTCTGGATCATATGTTGCCAGCCGCATGATGGTTATCCACTTGTACCATGTACACGGTAAGTTGCATCCCAGTGTGATTTTGGCAAGAAGTAGTAATAAATCCTCCAAGCCCCCATTACTGTAACTAGTGGAAATGCACCACTTCTCTATCCACAACATTACATCATTCACCAGTGGATGGATTACTGGGCTCACTTGGCTCCAGAAAGTGTAATTAGTAATTGTTTCAACAGGTGTTGTCTCATTGCATAAAGGGATTTGACCAGGCTCCTACATGGTACTGTTGTTAGGGGATATAGGCTCAAAATCCAACAGAGAACCTTCTTTGTCAGAGCTATTACTCTGCATGCCATATTGAGAAGGCTGAGGTGAGCCTAAAGGCATCACAAACTCACCTGACTCAGTTTGCGCAAGGTGACAAAGACAGCCGGGTGCCAATATAGAAGGATCAACTGGCTGTCAAGATAATGTTGGTACAGTAGTGACCAATGAATGGTCAAATATGACTTGGATGGCAAAACACTGGCCATGATCCTTGTAATACTTCCTATGCTGTCTACATGCTTCAGGGCTGAGAGGCTTGCCACAACAGCCACATAGTCTTTTTTCTCTTCTCTTACAGTGTTGAGTCAAAGTAGTCTTGTCCATGGTGCAACCAGTTTGACCTTCAACAACATAACATTATTATATCACTTTTTGGTCAATACTCTTGTGAACTTAAGACAGTCTTATATTTGATACATTGCACCTACATGAATGTAAGATTCAATGATGACCCACCATAGTAAGCATTGTTAGTAATGTTGTGGCACCACATACACATGTATATGTGACACTATTTTGCCTTTGGTTTGACTCACTTCTATATATATGCCACCAAAAAATAAAGCAGAGTTGTTGGGTTCCCAACCAAATCTCACCTCTGACAGCAACACAAGAACAGTTGGGCAACAGCTTGCATTGATATTCATTGCAACAAGTGGGACTACATCCAAAATGGGCCCTGTGGACAGTGTGCCCATTGAAGGTAATAATGCGGACTCCTCAGGCTCTCAGCCAAGTAGGCAATTGGGAACCTTGGTGGAGCCACAAGCTGACCAATATGCTCAGGCAGATGAGAATGTAGCAAATGCAGTACCCTAAGTTCAAGACCAGCAAGTGGCCATGATAACATCACCACCACACGTATTAGTGTTGTAAAAATTTGTATTTCCACCTAAATACCCACCTAACTTAGTCACTTAGATCATTACCTTCATATTGTAGAGAATACTGACAAAACTCCTTGTTGGGATTTACTCAGAATATTTTCACCAAAATACCAGGTACCCAGAACATGAAAATTTGCAAAGTTGTCCAAACAGCCCCAAGCTTTGCATAGATGTTCTTGGGACCTTCCTTAACCTACTCTATGTGTTTGTAATGCCAAGACCAGGTAAAAGTATAAATACTACTTTTACATTCAACAAATCATTTAGTGAAAACCACATAATCTACTTGTTCTCCCAATCACTTCCAATATCTCCAAGACTCTTACAACAGGTTATGAGCCCCAAGCTGTCACTCTCTGCAATGTCTACTACTGCTATTACTGGAATTTTTCCCTCTGCTGAAAAGTTGGATGGATCTAACTACCTAGTGTGGAAGGTGAAGATGAAGATGCTGCTACAAGAAAGAGGCCTTTGGGTTATTGTCATGGGAGAAGAATGTCCTCATAAAAATGTGGGAGAGGAAGCCTTCAAGTACCAGAAGAAAGATCAAAGTGCCTTTAACTGCATTTGCCTTAATGTTAAAGACAAATTGCTAACTCAATGCTCAAGAGCAAAAACTGCAAAAATGCCTGGAAAGCATTAGAAGACACCTACCAGTCATGTTCAGCTGCTAAGAAAATGTATCTGAGACAAAAACTCTTTACTACAAAGATGCTGCCAGGAGAAGAAATGAAAAATCTAATTAACAGAATTACCCTGCTGGTAGATGAGATGGAATCTGTGGGTGTAGCAACTACTGATGAGGATGTGGTAGTTACCATCCTAAATAGCCCGACAGACAAGTTTCAGGGCCTTGTATCAGCCCTAGAGTCCAGATCTGAAGATTTGACCTTAAATTACATATAAGGAAGGCTCTTGGATGATGAATTAAGATAATCAAGCTCAAGAAAAAAGGAAGAAGAGAATGCTTTAATAAGCAATGACAACCAACAAAGGAGGTACCCAATACCCTACAAAGGCAACAGCAACCTGTTTTGTAACTACTGCAAAAGGAAAGGGCACACATTAGATCTTAAAAAGAGAGTTAAACAGCTAAAGAAGCCTGAATATGGAAATGCTGCAACAACTGAAGATAGACTATTCATATCTGCACTAAGTATGACCACAAACAAGGATTCTCAGATATGACATATTGACTCTGGAGCATCTCTACACTTTGCACACCAAAAAGAACTTTTTACCCAATATCAAGAAATTCCAATTGAGAGGGTTTCCATGGGTGACAATAGAACACTTGATGCAGTGGGAGAAGGAACTATCCCAGTAAACCTAAGAAGCAGTTAAGGAAGCCATACACTGACCTTCAAAGAAGTACTTTATGTACCAGAAATAGCCAAGAACCTACTGTCTGTAAGTAAGGCCACTGCAGAAGGACTCAGTTTCATCTTTGACAATTCTGGATACAAGATTACTGATCAAAATGGTGCCCATATTGCTTTGGGTATCAGAGATCAGAATCTATACAAGTTGGCTTATATTCCATCATATTTGGAAGCCAATATAAGTAACTTAAATGAAGAAACACCAATGCTTTGGCACAGGAGATTTGGGCACATCAATTTTGATTATTTGCGCAAAATGATCTAAGATCAGCTAATTTCTGGAGTAAATTAATTCCCCAGCCAATTTGGAGCACTGTGAAGCCTGCATATATGGGAAACAAGCCAGACAACTGTTCAAGAGCTCTGGGTTAATCAAAACTAAGAAAACATTAGATCTAATTCACTCAGATCTGTGTGGACCTATGCAAATTTATCCTTAGGCAGGATGAAGTATTTAATCACTTTTATTGATAATTACACAAGATACACATGGGTCTACTTCATGGAGAGAAAGGAAGAAGCTCTGTCTAAGCTCAGGGAGCTTAAAGCCATGGTGGAGAGAGAAACTGGTGAAAAAATCAGGAAAATATGCTCTGACAATGGTGGACAATACACCTGAAAACTCTTCATCCACTTCTGTAAAATTCATGGGTAAAGTAAGAGACTACTGTACCATACTTCCCACAGCAAAATGGAGATGCAAAGCGTGTTGACAGATCAATAATTGATATGGCAAGATCTATGATCCATGATCAAAAATTATCCTAAGATTTTTGGACAGAATCAGTTGCCACTACAGCATATCTTAAAAATAGGAGTAAGAGCAGAATACTTTGTGATTCTACTCCATTTGAAGCATGGTATGGATACAGACCAAGTGCAGAACATCTGAGAATATTTGGGTGTACAGTGTATGCCAAGAAACTGCCTGGAAACCAGTCAGAATTTGAGCCAAAAAGTGTAAAATGCATATTTTTGGGCTACTGCAATGAGAGCAAAGCATACAGACTCTACAATACCAAAGCAAAGAAGCTAATCAAGTCCAGGGATGTGTTGTTTGATGAAAATTCAGAATTTTCACACAAAATGACATCAGATGATGACAAAAATCTGTTCCCAAATTCACCAATTGTCAGGATAGAATCAGAGCAAAACAATGAAAATCTTTTCACTCCAGAGGACTCTAAGACCATGGTTCAGCCAGAATCAGTGCCCAGGAATATTCCAGAAGTGATCATTCCAGCATCAAATGCCCAGAGATCCAATAGGACAAGAAATAGCCCAAATGTTTATATCAATGAGGGTACAAACTTAGCCTATGCCTATTCAGTCCATATTGATGAGCCCCAGACTGTAAAAGAGGCCCTAAATAGCCCTCAGACAAAGTTTTGGAGATCTGCAATGACTGAGGAATACCAGGCCATGATGGAAAATCAAACCTGAGACTTAGTCAATACCAATTAGCCAAAAATCAATTGGATGGAGTTGGGTCTTCAAGACAAAATGCAAGGCTGATGGTACAATTGAAAGATACAAAGAAAGACTTGTAGCCAAAGGATACTCTCAAACAAAAGGACTTGACTATGCTGAGACCTTTGCACCAGTAGCCAAGTTTAATTCCGTCAGATTAATATTGGCTATTGCAGCTAAGTATAAGTTTTTTATTCACCAAATGAATGTAAAACTGCATATTTGAATGGAGAACTTGATGAGGATGTGTATTTAGACCAGCCTGATGGGTTTGTTGACCAGGATAACCCCCATTTGGTCTGCAAGCTTAAAAAGTCAATATATGGTCTCAAACAATCACCAAGAGCCTGGATTTGCAAGATAGATTCTTATTTGGAATCTTTGAGCTTCAAAAGGAGTAATGCTAACTATAGTATATACTATAAGCTAGATAGAGCAAATCCAGTCCTATTAGCTATGTATGTGGATGATCTTATTATAGCCGCCAATAACCTAGAAACATTGGAAGAGACTAAATCCAGCCTATCTAAGGAGTTCAAGATGTCCAATCTAGGAGAACTTAGTTACTACTTGGGGATTAAGTTCTCCATAGACAGAAGTACCCAGACTATCACCCTAAGCCAATCCAAGTATATTCAAGATATACTAAAGAAGTACCAAATGGAAGATTGTACACCAGCAGCTACCCCAATGGAGACAAACCTTAACTTGTTCAAAACTCAACCAAATCAAGAGAGCTTGGTGCCATCTGAAAGCCCTGACTTTCCTTATCAATCTATGGTTAGCAGTCTGATGTATATTATGCTTGGAACATATCCAGATATCTCATATTCAGTGGGAGTTGTCAGCCAACATAATCAGAGCTATGAATCTGATCATATTGCAGCAGTTAAGCAGATTTTTAGATACCTAAAAGGAACTGCTGATATCTGCTTAAGATACACTTAAAAAGATTCAGAACAGGATCTTTTGGATACTCTGATGCTAATTGGGGACAAAATCTTGGAAGACAGAAGATCCACCACAGGATACACTTTTCTCTACTGTAAAAGAGCAATTTCATGGAATTCAAGAAAGCAACCAACTGTAGCACTTTCTACCACAGAGGCTGAGTACATAGCAGCCTGTGAAGCTACAAAAGAAGCAATGTGGTTAAGAAAGCTTATTACAGATTTAGGCCTATGTCAAAAAACACCTATTACTTTATTTCATGATAATCAAGGATGTTTACAATTAGGTAGAAATCCAACTTTTCTAGCTAGAACTAAGCACATAGATATTAGACATCATTTCATACGTGAAGCTATAGAGAATAAGTTAGTTAGCTTAGTTTATTGTCCTACTGTTGAAGTGATTGCAGACATATTTACCAAACCATTAGCTAGAGACAAGTTTGAGTATCTTAGGTCAAAATTAGGACTAGTCAGTATGAACATTTAACTGAGTGAGAATGTTGTAAAAGTTTGTACTTTCACCTAAATACCCACCTAACTTAGTTACTTAGATCATTACCTTCATATCCTAGAGAATACTGATCAAATTCCTTGTTGGGATTTACTTGCAATATTTTCACCAAAATACCAGGTACCCAGAACATCAAAATTCTCAAAGTTGCCCAAACAGCCCCAAACTTTGCACACATGTTCTTGGGACCTTCCTTAACCTATTCTAGGTGTTTGTAATTCCAAGACCATGTAAAAGCATAAATACTACTTTTACATTGAATAAATCATTAAGTGAAAACCACATAATCTACTTGTTCTCCCAATCACTTCCAATATCTCCAAGACTCTTACAACAGTTAGCAAGTATGTTGTCTGCTTATACCAACACATTAATGAAGCAATTAGGTGCAGTGGCTGATAGAATGGATGCAATTCCCCAGAGAAGTCAGGAAATAGTTCAGAAACAGGATGAGTGGATAATATGTGTAGAGCAATCAATATCCCAGGTAGAGATAGCAGTATTGTTGCTGCAAAGAAGGAAATCAAGTAGCTCAATGTCACAGCCAAGAACTGAACCATTTCCCAATGTGACAGCAGAGGAACACCATACAGTCTTTGAAGCACAACAACAGTGCCAAAAGATAAAGCCCACAGAATAACCTATCACAGTGTGGGAGGGAGAGAATGCGGTGTTAATACCAAAGCCTATAAATCAAAGACATTAAGAATCTGTGAAGCCATTGAGTGCAATAATGAAGAGTGGGCTGAAATACAAGAGGCCCTGGGTGTCTAGCACACCATCATCTTAAGGCCAGCATGCCATAGGACCATCACAAACTCAAGGCCAAGCAGAATGCACTTGACTTGTTTCACAAGCATTATCCTGGATTCAAATGGGCAAACAGATTTTAGGCCAGCATTGGTATGCTAAGAAAGTATCTTAACAATAGCAGAAGCTCTCAAAGGCAGAAAAACAAGGGTGCCATGGCTAAAAACCAGCGGCTTCTTCAAGAGCCCATTACAAGTAGGGCCAAATGCTCCAGACAAGTGTCAAAGAGACATCAGGTAGCTGGAAGAGTGCCAATTAGGGACAAGCAGGCAGACAAAGATGCACCAGCACAACATTTATTAAGGAAAAAGCGTAGTCCTATTCAAGAAGCACCTAGTCAAAGTAGCAATGAAGGACCTAGCAGTGATAAAAACCAGTTGCTTTTACAGGAGCCTGTCACAACTATTGTTGAGAGCTCACAACAAGCAGAAAAGAAATGTCAGGTTGCCAGAAGAGTGCTAGCAAGGGACAAGCAGGCCAAAACAGATGTGTCAGAGCGGAATTTAGCCAGGGGAAAATGTAGTTCTTTGCAAGAGGCATCAAGACAAAGTAGCAGTCAAAGACCTGGCAGTGATAAAGGAAAAGGTAAAGGGAAAATGTCTACCTAGGCCTGAGACAGGGAGGCATGCAGAAAAACTGCAGTTCTCACCAATTAATGCCACAAGCCAGGAACAGACTGAATCCCATCAGGGCTAGGAAGAATTACCAACAAGAAAACAGCCGTTTTCAAAAGATTTGGAAGCACAGCCAGTTTGGCTACACTCCAGCAAGGTAGATGAGTTTGCTGAAAAAGACAACTTGTCTACCATAGCCTCCAAATCTTCCATTGTTGACAGAGTGGAGATCCCACTGATAGACAAGGCTACAGTATCAAGAGCTTTAAAGACTATCATAATCCCTTCAGTGGAGCTTTGGAACATCAATAGGCATGCCAAGAGGTTGCAGCCCTTCTTCAAGAGCAGTGCTCAAGAAAATATACTTGAATACTGTAAGGACCAGTTGCAAAGACTGACAGGTGAGGCACTAGACCTTGCAGTGCTGGCTGAAGACCAGGATGTGTAGGAACCAGTGAGCAAGCAGTGGCATAAAGCTGTTGGGTTCCTGCCAAAGTTGTGGAACCAGAGCGTTACAGCAGAAATATGAATTGAGTGGTGGATTTTAATGAAGTTACTTGTTGAGTGTGGGGCTGGACTTAGAGTTGGCGTAGAGTATAGGGACTTGTATAGGCCATTACAATTGGCAATTGAAGAGCAACCAAGGTTTCAATGGAAAAGAAAATTAGTATCAATGCTGGTTGTCTTGATGTCCTCTTGAAAAGAAAATCTGCTTGGCTGCCAAATAGCTAGTACTTGAGTTATTGAGAGCTGGAAGCTCAGAGAAGAGTAGAATTCAGCTGGTATTATGATTGCATTCTGCTGGCCAATTCTTAATTTTTTCTTTGGGTGTTCCAGATTGAATTCACCTGTGGGACCAAATTATTATTGATAGGGTGCATCTAGATTGTGCCTGTATGTCTTGCTGAATTCTTTTCCATCCCTTACAAAGCTAGTGTGCCTGCTCATGTCAGTCCAATCTACACAAACACCCCTCACAAGAGCATTATGCACCTGGTCAATGTGTATGGTTCAGTGCAAAACTACCAAAGCTTGCTAAGCTGCTCAATTAGACATGAGTTCATTGGAGTGGGCCAAGTTGCTTTAAGATGTGGCATCACATCAAACTCAGCCAAGGGCCATGCCTACACATCAAGTTGTGCCTGCACATGCTGTACACTTGACCATCAGCAAGTTACTTCTGGTGAGCTGACTGACAATGATGCACTGAAAGTGCCTCCACCACAGGAGCCTTTATCAACTAAAAGAATGCATCAGTGCATGGCACTTCATGCCAGTTCCATAGCATCATACAGAGCAATTCAGCATAGACAAGCTCCAGCACTGCACTCATCAGCCAGGAGACACAATACTGTTGACAAGTATACAAGTAGCCAAGATAACAGTCAACAAGGAAGTAGTTTAGGTGTGCAAAATGAATCACTACCAAATGCTTCAGTAGTAATCTCTGTGAGAAAAAAACTAGGCAAAGATGATGCAATTGTAATGAATTGCTATCATGTGCTATGATCCAAACAATGCATTTTTTTGCAATCTAAATCAAATCATTACAAACCAGTGATCTATACACTTAGCTATAAGTAATATTTATGTTTTCTCACATACAAGAGAGAATCCCTTTGAATACACACCCTGCATACTTATATATCATCTGTAATACCAGTGCAGCTTTTTGATCTGCTTTTCACCCACGTACTGGTGGTATGTTAGCTATGAAATCTTGTACAATCACTAAAATCAGGGAATTGCCTGCTCAGTGGGCAGAACGGGTTTTTTGATGGCAAATCAGGTAGCTTGTGTAATGATCAATAAAGCAATTGGGGGCTTACAGATCAGGATACTTTTAGAACATTCAATCATTGACATTCTGTTCAAATGGAGTGGTGTCTACCAAAATGGTAAGTATTGGTGTAGCTTATAGTGCAATATGCAAATATGTACATTTACACAAAAGAAGCATATCTAAATACTGGAATTTACCAACCCTGATTGTGATATTGTCTAACTGTGTGACCCATAGCAAGACTACTTTGATTCAATGCTGTAAGAGAAGAGAAAAAGACCATGTGGCTATTGTAACAAGCCACTCAGCTGTGAAGCATGCAGAAAGCACAGGAATTATAACTAGGATCTTGGCCAGTGTATTGCCATGCAAGTCATACATGAACATTCATCATCACTAATGTACCAGCAATATCTTGCCAGCTGCTTGATACATTTAGGCTCACACATGGATTGTGAGCTTATCTCCCCTAACAATAGTACACGGCATTAGCCTGACAAAATCCCAATATGCAATCAGAAAACACCCATTAAAAAAATGCCAAGTTGTTGTAAGAGTCTTGGATATATTGGAAGTGATTGGGAGAACAAGTAGATTTTGTGGCTTTCACTTGATGATTTATTGAATGTAAAAGTAGTATTTATACTTTTACATGGTCTTGGTATAACAAACACGTAAAATAGGTTTAAGAAGGTCCCAAGAACATGTGTGCAAAGTTTGGGGCAGTTTGGACAACTTATCTAATTTTCATGTTCTGGGTAAATATTCTAAGTAAATGTCAACAAGGAATTTGGTCAGTATTCTCTAGGATTTGAAGGTAAGGATCTAAGTGACTAAATTAGGTGAATATTTAGGTGGAATTACAAATTTTTACAACCGATTCAAGTGACCAAGGTGAGTATTACATATTCCAAGTAGCAGTGAAAGATATGGTAATTATAAAGGTAAAAGTAAGGGAAAAAGTCTACCCAAGCCAGAGACAGAAAAGAAATGAGAAAAAAGCTGCAATTCTCACCAATTAAGGCCATCACCCCAAAACTGACTGAATCTCACAATAGCCAAGACAAGCTACCCACAAGACAACCACAGTCTTCTCAAGAGTTGGAAATGCAGCCAGTTGAGCTATACTCCAGTGAGGTATATGAGCTTGCAGAGAAAGGCAATTATTCTACTACAGCCTCCACATTGTCCATTATAGACAGAGAGGAGATCTCACTGACAGACAAAGAAACAGTGTCAAGAACTCAGAAAACCATCACAATACCTGACATGGAGTTTTAGAACACCAAGAGGTTGCAGCACTTCTTCAAGAGCAGTGCTCAAGAAAACATACTTCAATATTGCAAGGACCTAGTGCAAAGACTGGTAGATGAGGTGCTCAGCACTGCAGAGTGGCTGAAGACCAGGATGTATGGGAATCAGTTAATGAACAATGACATAAAGCCAAAGGGGTTCCTGCCAAAGTTATGGAAAAAGGGTATCATGGCAGAAGCAATTATTGAATGGCAGCTTTTAATGGAGTTATTAGCTGAGTGTGAGGTTGGGCTTGATGATGGTGTTGTACATGGGAGCTTGTAAATGTCTGAGAAATTTGCAGCTGAGTTACAGCTGAAGTTTCAATGGAATAAAATAATTTGTATTCATGAAAAGTGCACTGGTTGAGTCAGGAAGTAAGGAGTGTGATAAAGTGGCAATAGCCAATCAATGTACACAAGTATATGAGGTGATTGAGTGCCCAGGATCAAAAAGTGAGAGAATTTGCAGAGAACTAATCAAGAGCCACATATGTGTCATTGCAATGAAAATTCTTGACTAGGGTTTTTGTGAAATCTGGGGTGCAATTTTTTTAATGGTTTCTGCATGGTATCCTCATAGCATCAATACCTTGTAGTCATGGGATTTAGATTTGGTGACAGTGTTTTGACAGGATCATCACAATTATATCTCATATGGTAATAAATGTGATAAGTACAAGTAGATTATATGGTTCTCACCCAAAAATATAATGAGTGTGAGAGTTGATTTGTACCTTTACATGGTTTTAGCCAGACAAATGCTGAGGAAGGTCCCAGGAACTTGTGTGCAAGGTTGAGGGCTCTTTTGACAATTAAATGAAATCTCATGCTCAGGCTTTTTGATGTTTTTGTGAAAGTGTACTAAGTGAGTCCCAACAAGGAATTTGATCAGAATTCCCTAATATTTGTAGTCTATAATCTAGGAAACCAAACTGGGTGAATGTCTAGGTGTAGTTGGAAAATTCACTACAGTTCTTACTCAGTGATTTATTGAATGTTGAAGTAGTATTTATAACATTATACACTCTTGACAGGACACATCCATAAGAAAAAAATTAAGCAAACAAATTCTTCAGGAGGAAACTAGGCCTTCTAGCATCCATACAAAATTTGATAATTTGCTGCCCATCACTTCCATCAAAGATTCCATTTGAAATCTTGAACTAAAACACTGGCAGAATACCAGCTAAATACCATTGGAATACCAGCAGAATACCAGCTAAGAATCAGATGAACTCCATCCTTGAGATTTCTAATAGTGCATACATAGAATATGTTGTAAAAATTTGTAATTCCACCTAAATATTTACCTAACTTAGTCACTTAGATAATTACCCTCAAATCCTAGAGAATACCAACCAAATTCCTTGTTGAGATTTACTTAGATTATTTACCCAGAACATGAATATTCTCAGAGTTGTCCAAACAGCCCCAAACTTTGCCCACATGCTCTTGGGACCTTCCTTAACCTATTCTACATGTTTATAATGCCAAGATCATGTAAAAGTAGTATTTATACTTTTACATTCAATAAATCATTAAGTGAAAACCACATAATCTACTTGTCCTCCCAATCACTTCCAATATCTCCAAGACTCTTACAACAGAATATGCTTAGGAAGATCCCAAGAGCATGTGTGCAAAGCTTGGGGCTGCTTGGACAACTTATCAAAATTTCACGCTCTGTGTATCTGATATCTTGGTTAAAGTGCTCTAAGTAGATCCTAACTAGGAATCTGGTCAGAATTCTCTAGAATTTTAGGTAATGGTCTGAGCAGCCAAGTTAGGTGGTATTTGTGTGTAATTACACAGTCCTCAATAGAAGATACTAGTGGAAAACCAGCAGAACATTATAGGGATATCAGCAAAACACCATTGGATTTGAAGCCTGATGCTCTTCATAGATATGGTTTGCTTTTGTAGAATGGTCTAAAGCAAAAGGACTGTAACACATTTTCAAAGGTTGCAACTCTGAGTTATAAGAGAATTGGAGATGCATAATGATATAAAAGAGATTGTGCCTGCTGTAGATATTTAGTTTGCATATAAAGAGTTCACATATTGCAAGATTCTACTTAGCTTATTACTAAGTTATGAGTAATTTGCTTAAGACTTAGTTGGTTAGATTTTAGCTATTTCTTAGAATGGGTGAAGGCCTGGAAGTTATCAATATTATAAGCTCACCTAAAAGCTCCAAACATTGCAAACAGCTTCCTGGGAGCTTCCTTAAGGCATTCTTATCATTGGCTTTACAAAGCACTTCTAATAGTATGTATAATATATTTGAACTCAATAATGCACCAAGTAAATATTATGGAATTCTTCTGGTTCTCCAAATCACTTCCAATACTCCCTAGAGTCTTGCAACAGTACCAAAACATAGGCAAGCATTTCAAATTTGTATTTTGTGGAGTATCCACCTCACTCCAGCTCCATATCTTTGGCATAGCTTGGTAAAATACAATGCACTTTCAGTCTCTGATGATATTCAGGTACAACATAGGCAACACTCTGTGTAACTCCAAAGGTTCAGAGTACAGCTTGGATTTTTGCGCAGTAGATATGTGTAAATAGGAGAAGAATATAGGCGATTGGCGAGTCACATATAAGCAATTTATTTATGGGAAACAGAATAGGAAAAGAATATAGGTGATTTGTAATTTACAGACAATTAAAAGTGACTGCATTATAGCTCGTCGTGTTCTGGGCGAGGGCCATCCTCGTTGGAATAGAGTTTGCTGGTGATTGGATTGACCACTGCCTCGATCTCGGCCTTCTGCTCCTCGATATCTTCCTTGGAAGCGCTGGCAGTATGGTCATTCAACCAATCGCTCTTGGCCTTGATGGCATCCAAGATCACCTGCTTATCGCCCTTATCGATTCTGCCGCCCAGCTGAGAGTTGTCAGTGACCTGGGCCTTCAGTTGGTGAAGGAAGTTCTCGAAACCGTTGCGAGACTCGATTCTTTCGCGGTTATGCTTGTCCTCATCGGCGTATTGCTCGGCTTCCTCGACCATACGGTCGATCTCCTCTTGGCTGAGACGGCTCTTGTCTTTGTTGATGGTGATGGATTCGGATTTACCGGTGCCCTTGTCGGAAGCGGATACCTTGAGGATTCCGTTCACGTCGATCTCGAAGGTGACCTCGATCTGAGGAACACCGCGAGGGGAAGGAGGGATGCCAGTGAGCTCGAATTTTCCAAGGAGATTGTTGTCCTTGGTGAGGGAGCGTTCGCCCTCGAACACTTGAATCAAAACCACGGGTTGGTTGTCGACGGCGGTGGAGAAGATTTGGGACTTCTTGGTAGGAATAGGAGTGTTGCGGGAGATCAACTTGGCCATCACTCCGCCAGTAGTCTCAATGCCCAAAGTCAAAGGATTGACATCAAGAATGGCCAGTTTGTCGAAGCGCTCCTCTCCAGAGAGGACACCACCTTGAACAGCTGCTCCGTAGGCAACGGCTTCGTCAGGGTTGATCCCCTTGGAGGCCTTCTTGCCGTCGAAGTATTCCTCCAAGAGTTGAACAACCTTGGGGATACGGGTGGAGCCACCAACCAAAACGATATCGTGAATGTCCGCCTTGGCGAGATTGGCATCCTTGAGAACCTGTTCGACTGGCTTGACGGTCTTCTTGAACAAGTCGGTGTTCAATTCCTCGAACTTGGCTCTGGTCAGAGTCTCGGAGAAATCCTCTCCGTCGAAGAAGGATTCGATTTCGACACGGGCAGACATCTGAGAGGACAAGGTTCTCTTGGCCTTCTCGGCTTCGCGCTTCAACTTGCCCATAGCCTTCAGGTCCTTGGTGACGTCGGACTTGTTCTTCTTGCGCCACAACTTGACGAAGTAGTCGATGACACGGTTGTCGAAGTCCTCACCACCAAGATGGGTGTCGCCAGAGGTGGCTAGGACCTCGAACACGCCATCTTCAATGGAGAGAAGGGACACATCAAAGGTACCACCCCCAAGATCGAACACCAAGATGTGGCGCTCCTCCTCGGATTTGTCAAGTCCGTAAGCAATGGCAGCGGCAGTGGGC
This sequence comes from Basidiobolus meristosporus CBS 931.73, assembly GCA_002104905.1. Classification (NCBI taxonomy): domain Eukaryota; kingdom Fungi; phylum Basidiobolomycota; class Basidiobolomycetes; order Basidiobolales; family Basidiobolaceae; genus Basidiobolus; species Basidiobolus meristosporus. The sequence goes on from MCFE01000092.1 coordinate 110,786, forward strand.
TCGGAGATGATACGAAGAACATTCAGTCCGGCAATGGTACCAGCGTCCTTTGTCGCTTGACGTTGGGCATCGTTGAAGTAGGCGGGGACAGTGATGACGGCATGGGTGACCTTCTGGCCCAAGTAGGTCTCGGCGATATCCTTCATCTTGGAAAGAACCATACTGGAGATCTCCTCGGGAGTAAAGATCTTGTCCTCACCCTTGACTTCAACCTGGATGACTGGTTGGCCCTCCTTGTCGATCACCTTGAACGGGAAGTGCTTCATGTCAGTTTGGACATCCTTGTCGTTGAATCGGCGACCAATGAGGCGCTTGGCATCGAACACGGTGTTGGTTGGGTTAAGGGGGGCTTGATTTTTGGCGGCATCTCCGATGAGACGCTCATCGTCGGTAAAGGCAACATAGGATGGAGTAATACGGTGGCCTTGGTCGTTGGCGATGATTTCCACTTGGCCATTCTTGAACACGCCAACGCAGGAGTAGGTGGTACCTAGATCGATACCGATGACTGTGCCATAAGCTGCTTTGGATGGGTCCTTTACGGCCACAGAAGGGCTCAAAGAAATCAGCAGTAACGCTAAGATAGCGAAGATCGCTACTGTGAAACGCCTTAACATAATGAGTGTCAAGGAGCGCATGAATAAAGGAAGGAACTTGAGAACACTAGTTGGTCAACAACGCCAGCAGGGAATCTAAGGGAGAGGGAAGTGCTGTGGAGGTACGTTTGGCTGTTGTGAGTATAAATAGTACCGAGTCAATGCTGTCAAACAGTCCACATCCCAATGATCGCACCAGGCAGTGTACGTCCTGGAGCAGAATGAGGGTGTTGTCGAGCTGTGATTGGGTTGAACAGTGACAACGGATTTTGGAATTAAGCATCAATCTACTCATGTGAACATATCGAGCATTCGTAATCTACAGCCTACGACCATTATGTCCATCTCAGGGGAAGCGGTCATAATGCCGAGTTGATTATACACCAATCCGAACCACCCAGCATTCTTAGGAGTCACACTGGCCTTAATGCTGAGCGATTGGCTCCATCCTTTGGAACACGCTTTGCCTAAACATGAATGATTAACATGTGATTAAACTAACCAAGAGTCGTGGTTTGGTTAGGTTGGATCAGCAAAATGATCAGCATTTGTCAGCCACTGCGTACAGCAGCTTCGGCCGTTCCGCAATCCCTTCTTTTTTTTTCTTTTGACGAGCTGACAAATCTTTTTTTCTTAAGTTCTTGATTAGTAGTCGAAGAAAAGGCCAGGGGAATCCGAATCATAGGGTAGTCGACGTTTCTTGCCTTCGCAAGAGTGGTTTCTATTTGTTTTTTTGTATACTTAGTCCTTGACCCCTAAGCTAGCATGTCTGACAACCCCTCCGAAAACGCACAAACCCCTTTGTTCACCTGCCTCGCGTGCCATGTGGCCTTTCGTACACTTGAGCACCAACGCAACCATTATCGTACGGACTGGCATCGGTACAACCTGAAGAGAAAGGTGGCCGAGCTTCCACCAATCACCGCCGAGGTTTTCGCTGAGAAGGTGTTGGCCCAGCAAGCGCAAACCGCACAGGAAGGGGCCGCTTTCAAGGGAGAATGTGTCGCTTGTAAAAAGACCTTCGCTTCCGAAAACGCATACACCAATCACATCCAATCCAAGAAGCACAAGGAAACCGAGGCCAAGTTCGCCAAGAACCCAGCCAAGCCCAAGAAGGTCGATTCCGAGACCCCAGTCGAGAAGGAGCTCACCATCGAGCAACAATTGGACCGGGTCACCGACGAGACCGAGTTGCTTCAGCTCCTGGACAAAAAGAAGGAGCAGGCCGTTCGTCTTACTCCTGAGGACTGCCTCTTCTGCACTCAAAAGAGTCAGAGTTTCGAGGAGAACGTGGATCACATGACCAAGACTCACAGTTTCTTCATTCCTGATATTGAGTATCTTACCGATATCCAAGGCCTCTTCAAATACCTTGGGGAGAAGATTTCAGTAGCCAACATTTGCTTATACTGTAACGGAAAGGGCCGCACCTACCGTACTTTGGAGGCAGTTCGTGGGCATATGGTTGACAAGGGTCACTGTAAGGTTGCTTACGAGAAGGAAGAGGATATTTTAGAAATCTCCGACTACTATGACTTCACTTCTAGTTATCCCGAGGAGATGCGGGTGGATGATGAGAACGAAGAGTTGGCGGACGATGACATGGTTAACCCAATTGCTTATGGTGAAGAGGAGACCGAATTGGTCTTGCCCTCTGGTGCTAGGGTGGGTCATCGTTCCCTTAAGAGATATTACCAACAAAACATCCGACCAGAGGAGGAAAGAGACTCTGTTATTATCAACCGTCTCCTCACTCACTACCAGAGCAATATGGGATATCGTGGCTCTCAAAGCCAGGCACTCATGCTTGCCACCAACAAGCAGCGTGTTGCTCGTGATATGAACACATACCAAGACCAGCGTAGAAGACATGAATTCAAGTCTGAGATCGGTGTGAAGGCCAACGGGTTACAAAAGCACTTCCGTGCCCAAATCTTGTAAGTTAACCAGCATGTATTTGAACCTATCTTTCATACTCCTCCGTCGCATAGCCACTTTCCTGTGCCCTACTTTAGACTTAATTTCATGTAATCCCTTACATTGCCCCTCCCCTCAGTGAGTTGATTCGTCGTCGTTACTCACAATTGTCGATCACCTCTACATGAACTGGAAGAAATTTCTTGTAATTAAAGAACGTCGGATAACAACGCGCATGACGATCTGGGCCGATGTGATTGTAATCATGATTGCTGACATTTATTCGTATTGTAAATGGAAACGGGTTGATGCTTTTGGTACAACATAAACATAAACGATGTGTGGGACGCTGAATTTGGGATATCACTGGTGCGGGATGCAGGCTTTCTGTGGACGACCCAATGGGTGGGCCAGTGATGGTGAAGATCTCTAGGGAGTAGTGTGGGATAAAGGTGGGGTTGCTTCGATTACCAGAAAGCGCACCAACCGATGTAGCATTGGCAAAGGTTTTCCAAGGAAGTCGCCTGCTGTATCAGCTTCTCCACCTGGGTTGACACATCCAGCGTTTGGTTGGGCTTGAAGTCTCGTCCGGTCAACTTGTTGGAGATTCTATTGACCACGTTCAGGGCCTTTTGATTCAAGACTTCGGGGTTATTGCTAGGCTCCTCTTCTTGTGCATACTCCGACTGGATCATTCTTCGGCTAGAAGGAACGGTTCGACTGAAGCCGTCCTCAACATTCTCACTGACTGAGCTGGCTGGTTGGCGAGGGTCCTGGTGAGGGCTGGGGGTTGTTAAGAGACGCCAGTTGATCAACGGATCATACACGAAGGCCTCCAACACCGCCATCAAGCTCTCCTTGTTCTCGCGTAGAACGCGCATGACGTTCTCACAGGTGGTACGGAAGTTTCCTTCGATACCGCTGACCTCCATGGCGTTGGTCAGCATGCGGGTCAGACGGAACGGAATGCGCTCAGGGAATTTCTCTCGGTGCATGGCCACCTCGAAACAATCGCCGAAATCGATGTGGATCACCTTTCCGGAGAATCTGTCCAACATCAGGTTCGATGGATGTCTATCCCCGAGACCGAGAATGTAGCCAACCATGGACATCACTGCCAATGATCGGGTGTAGTTGGTACGGCGATCCAACCATGCCTCAGAGTTTCGGCTCTTCAGCCATAGCACACGGTACAGGTCCTGACCAGTGGTATGCTCTAAAGCATACTCAAACACCTCCACCTTTTGCATCAAAGTCAAATTGTCGTAGTCCGGAGCCATTTGCAGCATAATTCTATGCTCGATGTTGAGCAGGATCTTTCTGCTCTCACGGTAATCGCGAATGAGGGCGTGGAACGTATCAGTGTTTGGTAACCAGCCGATCAGACCGGAGTTGGGGGAAAGTGGGGTGACCGAGTATCTTTGAATATTCAAGTGTCTCTTGAATGTCTCCGGGTCTGTGGCAAGTAGTGTGTTGACGAGACCAAATAGCTGCATCACACGCTCATCCTGTCGCAGATCTTCATGACCCTTGAGAAGGAACATGTAGTCGTTTCCATCACTGCCCTTGATGGTGAACTTGCGGGGGCGTTGCTTGGATGTGATCACGTTGAAAGTGGGGACACACCGGGAAATCCTGATGATCTCTTCGCCACTCTTGTAGGTTCCAGGAACAGCAAGTTCCAAATCCTGGGCGGCCAGAAGCCTGGGTGAAACGTATTGCAGCTCAAGGGTTGTGAGTTGTGGTAGCTGCTTATTGATGCGTCGGAACACTTGGTAGTAAAGATCCCACGCTTGATGGAGATTGTTTTCATCCAGTGTCTGCTTGTAGCGTTTGCACCATTCTTGGGCTTCTTGCAAGTCTCTTCCAAAGGCTTGGTTGAAGGATATTTCACGTAGGGTTTCGGGGCCTCGCTCGAGCATCTGATGCAGTGGCTCTAGAGTGGCGAACATCCCTTCAATACTACGGTCACCGAAGTACAGGCGGGATGCTTCTTCGAGACCCTCATGCCACATCTCATGCCATAGAATAGCCACCCGAATGAGTTCTTGACTCACCAACAACGCCTGCTCTACTAGCATAGCACTGTGCGAGCGCATTTTGTCCATAATGGCCAAGGCAGCCCGTTTTCTCGAGGCATTGAGTGATTTCGAAGCAACAGTCAATGGATAGATCAACGCTTGGGGATGCTCCTTGCCAACGTCGGTGAGCAGGTGGTGAATCAATCGACGAACATTAGGGCTGGGGGCATGGATACGGGCGATCAGTTGAGGAATGACTTGAAGCCAAGTGTCAATGCTGACTGTACTGAAGCCTTCGCTTATCGCCACACTGACTTCTTGTTGATAGCCAAATTTGAACCACAAGGTGAGCAATCTAAGAGTATCCTGCAAGCTGTTGCCACTCGACAGAGCGATTGAACGGAAGAATCCCTGGACGGCAGGAACAATGTGGGCGGTCATGATCTCTGAGGGAACTGATTCGCCCAATCTTTCGTAGTAAGTGATGACTTCAAAGTTCGAAAGAGCCCAGGCATGCCAAGCCTTGTACCAGTCTTTGTCGAAATGGGTGGCAAGATAATAGGATCGAAGAATATCTGGGATCGTTTCTTCACTCCAGTCATCTTGCAAGGCCATTTGCCATTCTCCTTGTTTCAGGTAGCAACGAGCAAGCAGACGAGTGTATTGTTCGTAGGCAGGGTCCCCGTGGACTAGTTCGGTGTTGACGTTGTGCTCATCGAAACCGAGCTCCTTGGATTTAGCCGCAGTGAACTCCCGGAGGAATGTAATGGTATCTTCCTTATGGCCTGTGGCCCACTTGTGCTTTAGATATGCATACACGATTTGTGGGGGAGCACTCGAATCATGTAGTTGTTCAAAGGTTGGTTGCTCTATCTCCAACAGGCCAGTGAGGGTTTTTTCGGAGAGACCAAGGCGCCCGCTTTTACGGCAAAGGTTGGCGAACTTGATCCACATTTCCATATCCTCCTTGGGTGATATGACAAGTGCCCGTATCTTCAGGATTCTCTGCCAGACGTCGACATTTCTTTGGCAGCCCTTCAGGCGCTTGACCCAGGTTTTGCGGATGATTGCCTGACGATCGGGCAGATCATAAGATTTTTTGTAGGTGATGATCTCTTCGAGCTCCGCAAGCATTTGCACTCTGACAATAACGCTGTATGCTCGACTATAACTTTCCCCAACAAGAGCAGTCAGCTCGGTATCCAACAAATCTCTGGTTGTGTTGATGAATTGATCCGCTTGTTGGAATTGGTTTCTATGTAAAGCCAAAATGGCGCGGAAGAAAGCACGGTCGGGCGACTCCGATTTCATGACAGCGATGAAATCGTCCATGATTTCCCACTGACCAAGACCCCACGCCGCAGCGGCAGCCAGAGGGGCAATGGCTCTGCGCATATCTTCTCCAGCATACGTCCATTTCTCCTGGGCAAGCTGAGAGAGTGCCTCCCATTCACCGAGAGCATGCAAGCATCTCATACGGCCCATGGTAATGTCGAATGAATTCGGGTCCTCCAGCTGCTTCTTTTCATAGGCTGCAAGAGCATCCTCCCATCTCTGGAGCTTCTCATACCAGGACTCCTTTAAGCCCAGGTCGTGATTCCGTTGGGCAAAGGTAAGAATACCCACGGCGGCATCAGGCTGCTGCAGCTGGTTGTTGATACTGATCAACGCCTCGGTTGTTTCCGTCGAAGGCTCGGAGATAAACTCTAGTTCTTTGTAATGCAGAGCTTTAGCATAGGCGTGGCACTTGGCAGCAAAGGCGCCCAGAGTACGGATATCGATAGGAAGTGGCTTGTCATCGTGCTCCATAAATTCGGCCAGATTGAGCAGCATCTGAAGAATTTCTGGTGGTATGTTGGGGGACTTTAGGGCAAACTCAAGTGATCTAACAAGCTCATCCTGGAAGTTATCGTCCAGTTCAGACCAGCAAGACACAAAGCCTGCATTGAAAAGCTCACGAGCTAGAGGGTAGTACACGGGGGCTAGGTTTGTAGCGCAGGCCCTCAGGGCCGGGGAAGGGGACTCCTTCAATAGCTCAACACTTAGTCGTCGGATCCATTCATTCCAATCATCCTTTGTGGATCGCTGGGTGGCTTCCCAGGCACGCTTGAGATGCTGCTGGTTGACGGGGAGCTTTTTCATTGCGCCAACATCCGCTGGTGATTCTTCCAGCTTCATTTCGTTCAAGCGCTCGTCTTGGATCTTCCCTAAATCGCGTGGCAAGGGCTCATTCCTCAATAGCTTGGAGATAAGCATCTCGTATTCAGGGTGCTGGATCCTGTGCTTGATTAAAAGCTTCTTGACTGTAGGGGCAAACACAGCATAGTCCGGCCCTAGTTGATATGCGAGAATACATAGAGTGTCCATCGTGGCTGTACGTAACTCGTTCAGGTGAATGTTCAGCACTCTGGATAGAGGGTGTATCAACCTAGAGGCGAGATCACAGCAGTTCACATTCTTGCACAAGTGGCCGGTAGTCTGGATGGCGATTTTACGTATTCCCACGGGAGTGTCGTTACGTTCAAAAAGCTTCACAATGACCGGAATGATCAGATGCATGTATTCTTCGATGCTGGACCCGAACTTAATCAAGGCATGTAGCACTTTTAGTGTAGGTTGCCGCTTGTCAGACATATCACTATCGATGATCTGAAGCATATGGGGGAGAAAAGCCGGCAAATGCACTTTGAATTCGCCCTCCAAGGCAACAGAGATGGCCTCGACCAGAGAGATGATACATATCTGGAGGTTCGAGGTGTTGTCCCAGAATTCCTGAATCAAGGAGAAAATGTCCTGAAGGTAATTTCTGATGTGCTGCTTCACAATGGATACCAAGATACCAAGCTGCTGGAAGTGGAACTCCAAGATACGAGGCGGTGAGGTTCTCATGACACTGAGAAATGTTGGAAGGATTTGGGGCAGGAAGGAGACGCACTTGAGGCCAAGGGTTTTAAAGATGTACATAATGGCTTGTACAACCTCGGTGTGGTAAGCACTAAGTGAAGGATCGCGCAGAATCTTGAGCAAGCATTGAAAACCACGGTTGGGAAATAATCCTCGGAAGACGGACCCATTCCCATCATCAGCAGAGACACATCTGTGTTTGCTGATCTGCTGTCCGCCTGAGTGTCGTTTGGTCCACCAACCGCCATCTTGTGTTTGTAAGGATCCAAGGCACCCAAAATACCCAGGAGCTTTACTGTTTCACGACGCAAGGATAGTGACTGCTCCGTTTTCAACATATCGATCAGAATATCGAGGAGATTTGGATAGTTGAGATAGGGGTCAATAACGAATCCAGTGTTGCTGGCTATCTGTCCAAGAGCCCTAAGTGCAGCATCACGTTTCGTGGACGAGCTTTGATCTTGGAGAGTCTCCATGATTAGAGGCAAGAGGTCATCCAAGTAGTCCAGCATGTCTTCGCCCCCAACCAAAGCAAGCTCTCCAATAGCATTCAGTACGCTAGAAGCAACACCCGGACTACGGTCTCTAGATTTAGAAAGCAACACCTTCAAAATCGGCTCTACATAGGGTTTGATCAGCCTTTGAGCGGCGGCGATTAGATGGCTCAGCAGATGAGCACTCTCTTCCTTGTTACGACTAGCAAAGAAGTATTGTGAGATGCTGGCTGGCACAAGAGGATAGACTTCCAGAAACATACCTCACACTGGAATACTCGAGCTCTGTCAACAACTGGATAAGGCTTTTTCTCAGCGATGGCATGACGTAGGCTGGGTTATGATTTGCAAGGCGTCCGATGATAGTAATGGCCACCTCACGAATAGCAAACACTTCATCATTAAGCGCAATAAAGAGCGAACGTACATTGTCCGCTTGTGCTAGGTGACGATCAAACCGTTCATCAAGCGAAGAGAGCACAGTAAGGCGAATGCTCGGATCTAAAGGCAAAAATCCATCAATAAGAACCGAGCACACATCATACATCACATCGACACATACCTGGGTCAGCAATTCCAGATGTGAGAAGCTTCTCAAGCACCTCGCTAACCACTTCAATGGCATGGTTGCTGGCCTGGAAACAGATCGGATCACGGACGAATAGTTGGCAGCAGGTCAAGGCTGCAGCCTTCCTGACCTCTACCGAGTCATCTTCCAAGTAGGATATAATGTGATCACGAACAAACTCGCTGAGCATATGCCCGTTGAAGTCGAAGCTCCCTAGAGTGTTGAGAGCTAGAGTTACGGTTTCTGGGTCGCGATTCTCGATCAACTGGACGTCACGCGGGGTGGGTACACTAGCGGCGATTAAACGAGCGGGTGCGCCAGGCTGTCGGTAAGGCTGTCCAGTCAAGATGATCGCAAGCATATTTAGGAGGCGGTCCTGGATGGTCGGTAGCAGGGGAGGGATGTTTTTCGAGAGATCGATCAAAGCTTGCTGCAATGGCTCACTCAACCCAAGCGAAAATATCAAATCCAGGATGTCGTGCATGTACTTGGTAAGCGCCTGCCCAACTGCAGTCGCTAGCATACTGATGCACTGGAACATGGGCGCCTCATTGGCCGTCTTGCTCTTGCCTCTAGATGCCATCAGCCCATCCTTGATGGCCTGGATGGTAGCATCCAGGTATGGACTCATGTTGCTTCCAACAGCCATGGCTATCTCTCCGATGGCTGTGAAGGCGATAGAGCCGTCTTTGTCTTTCCTTAGCTGGCCCAACAGATGGTTCATCGATTTGTGAAGATAAGAGTCCGAGAACTCCACCGGATTGTATTTGGCTAGCGCAGGAATTAGCGATAACACAGTCTTCCTAATGAGAATATCTCGATGGTCTTTGAATCGAAGAACGTTATCGCCAACTTCGTTGTAGCGCTCGTGCATAAACATCCCGGTATGCTGTAACAACTCGAGGAATGCAAGTAAAGATCCATGAATACACTCCGCTGTCCCCAGTTTGAATCCGCGTTGGCATTCGTCGTAGAGCCTGCAGTACCACTGAACACGTATTTGGCTTTCACGATAATAAACGATTTTGAGGCAAGCTCCCAGGCAATTTGCACCGCTTTCTCTGATGATAGCCTAAATCCAAGCATTCGATATGAGAACACTGGCTGGGGTGTGGTTGACATCGCTTGGTTACCTTGCTATCTCTCAATGCAACCCACAGGTTTTCTAAGATTTGGTTGACGTGGAAATAAATAAGAGTCGGGGCTGATTGGGCCAATTCCTTCAATATCAATACAGCTGCGTGTCTTCTGAACTCGTTTCGATCCCCTTCAAGATAGCCCAATATTCAGTAACCGAAGAATGTTGCGCGACAGTGAAATTCAGACTGACCTTGAAGCCACTCAAGAGCACTCTTGACCTCAAATTCGACAAAATCGGCTTTTAAAGTGCCACCTAGTGAGGCAAGTCGCCCTGTACAATATTCCCAGTAAATCGTAAGCCCAAACATGAATCTTTTGGGAAGCTGAACCCCTCCTACCTATCGATTTAGTGGCTAGTATCATGGCCTGTGGGTTATTGCCAGAAATAATTTTTCTAAGGAAGTTAGCGGAACGCGTGATCTTTGTAGTGCTTTCCTCTCCGTCATAGTCGATCAGCTTGTCTGCAAGAATACATCATTAATATGAGCTGTCGTGTACTTTGTGCGGACACCAACACAGTGTGCACAAAATGGTTTTCGAAATCAAGGTGTTTACCGATGGCTAATACGGCTCCGATCTTGTCGTTGTTATCACTCCCCTGAATCATTTCCAAAATTCTTTTGCCGAGGTCTTGGTTGAACTTTACCAAGGCATCGCCCGACAATTCACGGGCCACGGCATCGACCTACATGGCATCAAAGGTTCATTGTTAGTACACGCATAGTATGCGTAGCCAGTAATGTATAGAAGATGTTGATCTATTACGTGATCTTTCAAATCATTGGCAGCTTTCAGTCGAGTTTCTTCATTTCTAAAGTACAGAGAAGACAATAGGTAAGTCTGGGACGCAATACTCATCGGCCAGAAAGCCAGACGGGATGGGAGGCAAAGTTACCTGCTTTTAATCTCAGCAAGAATTCGCCCAAGAACATCTTGACCCTGCGCTAACGCTGTCATCGTTTGCTAACAGGCCAGGAAATAATATGAACTTCAACTGAACGAAGGCTAGAATTCGAGGAGAATATTAGGCATCTCTTGCCATATGCTGGATCACCTACGAGGATCATCCTGCTAAACCATTGGATTAGGGCTTACACAAATTATTATGTAAAATACTTCCAATTTCCTAGTCACATATCAAATCCACCAAATCAACCAATACATTAATATCTTGAAATTGGGATCATGACTATGTCATCAGTATTTTCCAGCATTTGGATTGAAGCGTAGTGTAGCGGCACTTGGAACGTTAATCATGGCCACCCTGACCGAGGCAGAGGAGCCTAAAACTCGTTTGTTTCTCGAGGAAAGTAAGTGACCCTCCAAATACTCCCTACCTGCTTACGCCTCAACCATGCTAAATGTTCTATGAAGACTATGCTGAATACCTTACGAAAGAATTCGACCCAAACGATCATGCCCAAGCAAGCGTTCGAAGCGATGATGGAGACTTGTCAAATTCTCTACAGAGACTGTCGGCCAATATAGATGGTCTGAAAGCTTATTTGGATAAACATGTATGTACAAGCAGGCGTTTGAAGGACGAATCCATGTACTCACCTTGCATACCACCAGGTTGCTGAAAACACTGAGGAGCTCCTTGAACGTGTCTATGGGATCACTCACCTGGAAAAAGATTTGGAAGGGGTCAAGCTGAATGTCTCGTCCATGTCCGAGTCGCTAGTTAGGTATATGCTAGCAATGCGGCGTGGAATTTTCATTTCCTAACCTAATGGTACTACAAACGACAGACTCCGTAACAAAGTAAAAGTTCCGTATGAGCAGATATTGGGATATACGACGCAACTGGAACGGCTGCAAAATGCTTCGGATGTGTTACGGCGGGTAATGCGATTTCTTCAGCTTGCACAGCGGTTGGAAACCCAGGTTCAGGGCGGAGACCGCGAATTCACTCAAACAGCTTTGTCACTACGCGAACTTGGTAGACGTTTCTCACACCTCGACGACTTTCACTCTTTTGACTGACTTGGAATATAAGACAAATTCCTTAGTGACCCAGACCTCGAAGGGATTGATGTGATAGATGCTGAAAAAGCGGATATTAGCCGCTATCGGACCCAGGTAGTCGAGGCCGCGGATAGACTACTACTTGATGGTCTTCAAACTCAAGTAAGGCTCATGCTCATACTCGTTCCCCTTGTGACCGCTTGTTTGTTGACACAAATCATACCAGAACCAAGCAGACATCGCATCGGGTCTTCAGATATTCTATAATCTCAATGAGATGGAGGAGCGCGTATGTGAGATCTTAAATGATATCAACGACAGCGTACTGGCCGAGATCCAGGTTGCATTCGATATGAATTCACTGCAAAAAGAACTTCGAGGTAATCTGGTACGCCGATCTTTGGTATTGCTACTGGTGTAACACGTACATTAGATGCTGGTATAGAATATCCCAATGCAGCACGAAGGATAAAAGATTTATCCAACCCAGGGACTGCAGCATGGAGTATGGCGCTTTGGTCCAAGCTTGAAACACTCATGGATAGAATGGGTGAAGCCTGTAACAAGGTAAGCGATCACTAGCCCTTCGTTATCGGTAGCATTGCTCTAAGCTTTTTGCGGCAGGTGTATCTTCTAGACCGTGTATTATCGCTGAAAAGAGACCCAACTACTCATGTCAGCTTCCAGGAAGGGTTACTACAGGTTCTCATAGCAGTTGTTTATGATAGGCATGGTCTCATTCTAACGGATGTAATAGTCACTAGAAGGAAGCGTTGTAAATTTCTTTTGGCGAAACCTAGCGGCAAACTTTGAGGCTGAGCTAAATGACGCTGGAAACCGTAGTTTGCCTTTCTCGACCATTTCGCCTTTTCTGTGTTAACCAACTCCCCCCCCCCCTAGGGTCAACTATTCTGCAGCAAACTCTTCAGATTGGATACCCGAAGCTGCTGAGTTTGTTTCATCAATTTTTTTCTCGCATTGCTGTGTACACCGGATATACTCTTGGGTATAATTCCCAAAGGTTGACCTGCTACGTATTGTGCTGGCAAAGGCTCTTGCTAACTCTTTCTATAGTCCCGAAGCCATTCTTATGCTCAACACCATCTCGGCTTACGAATCTTCCTACCTTGCCAAATCCTCATCGCGCCTATTGGAAATGGTCAACTCAACATTCCCAACCTCTGGCTTCCGTATGATGCCGCGGCGAGAGGAGTTCACTCAAGCCATGAAGATCATAGCTGGGTAAATGAACTGAGATGACTCTAACTCACCATGCACCCCACTAATCAGTCAGACCCTCTTAGTGAGCTTGATCTTGTGAAATTTGATCGTCAGCTGCTTGCCGCCGTTAGCAAGAATATCGTTAAATGTCTAACCTCCATCAAGACAAAACTGGAAACCTGGGTAGCGCTGGTATACTTGCCTCCCTGTCTTACTTCCGTGCTTAACCCTCGCTTCTAGATATCAAGGGATAATAGCGCATATGTGATCATCTTTTCCGGGGGCCTTACCGCGTCGCAGAACAACAATATCGAGATAGTTAACAACATGTATTACTTCCGTCAAGCCTTCATCAAATTTGTCGAGGATTTGCCCCATGATATGCACAGCACTTTCGATAATTCTCTAGATGTAAGCCCTGGATTGACCTTCATCGAGGCAGTGTTTCTGACTTTAGCTTTATAGATTATCCAGAAACTCTACCAAGGGGTTATACAAGGCCTCTTGCGCCAGTTCTTGAAAGAATTGGAGCTGGTCATATTGAAAGTACACCGAGAAGACTTTGGAAGGTAGTATACTATTGCTCCACATATCCTTGTGAGCGCCTCCTAATTGATTGCTTAGCTCCAATGCCGGCGATCATATGTCATCGAATGCAAGCCAGTATATTGGCGAGTTAGCTGGGAAGCTCAGACACATTCAGCGCGAATACCTCTCAAAGTTTTCGTGTGGTGACGAAGGCAAAGAATGGTAATTCATCTATTAATGGTTCAATCACATAGTTTTCTAACCGCTTCGCCCCAGGGTAATCGACTTGACACGGCGCGTGGTTATTTATTTCCTAAGACATGCCTCCATGGCACACCCGTTGAGTGAAATGGGAAAATTGAAGTTGACTGGAGACATGACCCAGTTGGAATTCGTGATAAACCAAATTCTTGCCATTCAGGGCTTGGGCCTATCTTCGCTTGGCGAAGCGTATCGAGCCCTTCGAGCATTCAGGTTAGCAACCCAGCACTACCCTCGATGTCTTTTGCCACCACCTGTGCCACAGAGCAACAAGATGTACTAACAAGTGGTTGCATTTGCCAGGTTCCTTATGTTCCTCGATTTAGAAGAAATTCCCACCTCGTCGCAAACCGAATCACTTCCGTATATCTACCAACTCCATCATTTGTTCGTGCGCAGTGATCCGAATATACCCATGCCTCATGTGTACCAGGGCCAAACTGAACTGCAATACTCAGACTGGCTAGACGCGCATTCTGATCTTGAAGCCTACCAGCTAGTATCTCAATGCTTGGACAATTATTCCAAGAATGTCCAGCAGCAGAACAAGCCAGTAGCCGATACCTATCCAATTTTGAGACAAGTCCTTGAGAAAGCGATCAGCCATACACAATAATAAAGTTCGATTGTTTATACAAACTATCACACAAACCATCGATATTTTCTGATTTCCCCGAGCATTCAGTATCCTGGCCAAGATCTCGAAATCATTGAGAATTGATAGGTTACCATCCTGATCGCATCAACCGGTAAACAAGGTTTGTTTTGATTTTTTCGGATGTTATGAAATTTTGTATGGGGTAGTCGTTTGTATCTGGAGAAGCGGAAGTCTCGAGTAGAGGACATATACCGGTGTTAACGCTATGGGTTTATTTAATGCAGACCGGTTTCAAGAAGCCTATGATAAAATCAAAGAAGATGCGCTAGGCTTAGACTGCTCCATACTTATCTTTGTGGCTTCGGACCCTGACGCTTTGTGTGCTTGCAAGATATTGCAAGAGCTGCTCAAGACCGATTATCTCGCACATAAGATTGTCCCAGTCAATGGATACACCGATTTGAGCTATGCCAATCAAGAACTCATAGAAGACAATCTGAACGTAAGCCCTCCATCTCCAACCAGCATCCAGTTGTCCGCCACCACTAAAGCCTTTTTCTCAGATACGGAGTATCGTTATGCTGAATTGTGGGGGCATGGTCGATCTTACAGAGTTTCTGAACATTTCCAGCAACACCGCGGTGTATGTGTTCGACAGTCATCGCCCGCTACATCTTTCAAATATGTTTGGGTTTAGCCCAATCGTTGTCTTTGACGACGAAGACCCCGACTCCTTACAACACGTACAAAGAGCGTTTGAGGCCCTTGAGGTAAGATAGACATTCTCATAGCTGGACCCAAATTGCCTAGTCTCTAACCACATCAAATAGTATGCAGAGTCTGACGCAGAGGACTCCGACGCCATGGAGGATGATGATGATGATGAAACACCCAATCGCGTAGCTCGACAGCAACGACGTGAATACAAACAGGTGATCACCGCCTATTACTCATCAGGCACTCACTACGGCCCGGCAGCAGCGCTAATGATGTACACCTTGGCAAGCGAATTGGATCGCACTACCACATCGATGCTTTGGCTATCCATAGTTGGTGTGACCTCGCAATACCTCCAGGAACACTTGGACGTTGACAGATATGAGTCACAAACTCAAGCCTTCAAAGACGAAGTTGTTCGATTAGGAATGGCTCAATCAGACCGGTTTTTGGGGTCTGACCACTCGGATGGTGGCACAGACAAAGAGGAATATGCCATCAAATATCATGAAGAACTAAGATTTATGTTGTTCCGGCATTGGTCGTTGTACGAGAGCATGTTCCATTCGAGCTACGTTGCAGCTAAACTGGGGATTTGGCGAGAGAAGGGCCGTCGACGGCTGCTAAACATGCTGGCCAAAATGGGGTTCTCCCTCCGGCAGTGCCAACAGCTGTACACTCACATGGATCTGAACCTCAAGCGGACGCTTCGTCAGCAGATAGAGGAAGTGGCACCAGACTACGGGCTAGTGGATCTTTGCTACGGCTCATTCATGCGTAGCTACGGGTACAAGGGGAACCTATCGGCCAGTGACATTGTATACGCAATAACGGCTCTACTGAAGTCAACCCCGGAGGTCGCTAAGCGTCTTGGAGCCGAGATGGCGTGGCACGATACAACCAACGAAGAAGCCGACCAGGATTCGCAATGGATGAGGAGCTTTTATACTGCGTACGATGCTCTAGACGACATCGAACTCGTTCAACACGGACTCAGCCTGTCCATGAAGCTTCAACAGGCGGTGGTGCGGCAGGGCACCTCGATGATTGAGCGACACGCGATCAAGACCCTGAAAACCTTTCGCTTCGCGGTCGTCAAGGACGGCCCTGATCTTACATTTTTCACACACCCGGCTACGCTTTCGCAGCTGGCCCTGTTTTTGCTCGATGCCATGCGGGAATACCGAAAAGCCGACCTGCCGTTTGTAATCGCCGCCCTCAACGAAAACCAAGGCACGTATATGGTAGTCGGGGTGTCGGGCAGCAACCAACAAGGTGACACGAGAAAAAACCATTTCGGTTTAGCTTTTCAGCACACAGCGCATCTAACGGGTGCAAGATGTCGTCATGACAGTTTTGAAACCTCGGTCATGGAGATCAAAAGCGAAGATTTGGCTGTGTTCATGGAGCACCTTCATGTCCGTATCCTACAGTAGCCCTTGTCAAATAATCATTCCCCGCAATATGTACACGATCAATGCTCTTAATAAATCATTATTGTAGAATATGAGTTTCAATGGTCAACTATTTATTACAACATGTATAATGCAAGGGAGGAATGTGGGAAATGATGCGGTCGTGGTAGGTCCGTTTAGGCTTCCTCGATCTTGGCAAGAATCTCGGAGTCGCGGAAAAGAAGGTACTCTTCCTTGTCGACCTTGACGGGGTTACCACCATAGGGTGGGAGGAGAACCTTGTCGCCCTCCTTAACAGACATAGGGATAAGCTTGCCATCCTTGTCAAGAGCGCCCTTGCCAGTGGCAACAACACGGCCCTCGTTCAAGGCCTCTTGGGCCTTCTCGGGGATGAGGATACCGGAGGCGGTTCTTTGCTCGGGCTTGATTCTTTGGACCAAAATACGGTCGAGGAGGGGAACGATTTGCTTAGCACGAGAAGCCTATACGGTGTTACGGTTAGCCAGAGCCTGCTGAATACTTAGCGTGAACTATTTACCATGTCTGTTACTGATCAGAGAGCAAGAAGCAGTAGAAACTGAAGTGACAAAGTTTTCCAACCATGCCATTCATATATCTATTCGAATCATGCATAGTCAATGACTGGAGAGGAATTTACTAGAAGCTCAGCGAACCAATGACCACCCCGCAAGATGAGATCCAAAGTAACCATATTACTACATATTACAAGCCTCGACACCCAATGATCCTGAGAACCTTTCAAATTCCAATCCGGATAATCTCCCCGCGAGCTGTCCTACTTCGATGGGGAAGGCCATTGGTGCGCTGGGATGTGCTTACGAAACAGATCTCAGGCGCCGGATAATTCACCACCATCTCTTACTAGGGACCCCCGAACAAGTGGCCAATCGTAAAATACTGGCTTTCCTCATGACCTTTGGTGATTGGCTTCTGGAGGCAATATGGTAAAATCCAGCAAATGCTCCGCAGCACTTGTTAAGCCACGAGATTTGCAGAGTAATATTGAACGTATTAGAAATTCTCACCAAAAAAGGTAGGGTGGGTCAGTTACTCCGCACCGAAATTCAGAACCAAATTGTTGAGTGAAACCTCCAGTCGTATTCCCAAAAAGTTCATCACTTTTCGAAAACCTTCTCTGAGTTGACGCAGGAGTCTAAAAATTTTCTCTTGGTTTCCGAAGCGTTGGGTGGCTGCTATAATAAAATCTTTTGGTCGCGTTGTTCAACAACCATTGCCTTCTTTCTTTCCTTTGTTCTTCTTTTGACAAATTCTCAAAATGTTCCGTGGCGCAAAGACTGCTAAGACTCTCGCGAAGTCTCCTCTCGCTCGTCCCTCCTCCGCTCTTCGTTTCTATTCCTCCCACAAGGAGCTCCAATTTGGCATTGAAGGCAGAGCCTCCCTTCTCCGTGGTGTTGAAACTCTTGCCAAGGCCGTTGCCGTCACCTTGGGTCCTAAGGGTAGAAACGTCTTGATTGAGCAACCTTTCGGTAGCCCCAAGATTACCAAGGATGGTGTTACTGTCGCCAAGAGCATCACTCTTGAGAACAAGTTCGAGAACTTGGGTGCTAAGTTGGTCCAAGATGTTGCCAGCAAGACCAATGACATCGCCGGTGACGGTACCACCACCGCCACTGTTCTCACTCGTGCCATCTTCGCCGAGGGTGTCAAGAATGTTGCTGCTGGCTGCAACCCCATGGACCTTCGTCGTGGTGTCCACCTCGCTGTTGACGCCATCGTGGACTTCTTGAAGCAAAACAAGCGTGCCATTACCACCTCCGAGGAAGTTGCCCAAGTCGGAACCATCTCTGCCAATGGTGACAGAGAAATCGGTAACTTGATTGCTCAGGCCATGGAGAGAGTTGGCAAGGAAGGTGTCATCACCTGCAAAGAAGGAAAGACCATTGAAGATGAACTTGAAATCACCGAGGGTATGCGTTTCGATCGTGGTTTCATCTCCCCTTACTTCATCACCGATACCAAGACCCAAAAGGTTGAGTTCGAGAAGCCTTTGGTTCTCCTCTCCGAGAAGAAGATCTCTGCTATCCAAGATATTCTTCCCGCCCTCGAAACCGCTGCTCAACAACGTCGTCCTCTCTTGATTGTTGCTGAGGATGTTGATGGTGAAGCTCTTGCCGCTTGTATTTTGAACAAGCTCCGCGGTCAAATCCAAGTTGCCGCTGTTAAGGCACCTGGTTTCGGTGACAACCGCAAGTCTATTCTTGGTGATCTTGCCACCCTTACCGGTGGTGCTGTCTTCACCGATGAATTGGATGTCAAACTCGAGAAGGCCACCCCTGAGCTTTTCGGTTCCTCTGGATCTATCACCATCACCAAGGAAGATACCATTATCATGAACGGTGATGGTGCTAAGGAGGCCATTGCTCAACGTTGCGAGCAAATCCGTGCTGCCATGAGCGACTCTGGCATCTCCGAGTACGAGAAGGAGAAGCTCCAAGATCGTCTTGCTAAGCTCTCCGGTGGTGTTGCCGTCATCAAGATTGGTGGTGTTTCCGAAGTTGAGGTTGGTGAGAAGAAGGATCGCTTCGTCGATGCCCTCAACGCCACTCGTGCTGCTGTTGAGGAGGGTATTGTTCCCGGTGGTGGTACCGCTCTCCTCAAGGCCACCAAGTGTCTCGATGCCTTGAAGCCCGCCAACTTCGACCAGAAGCTTGGTATCAACATTGTCCGTCAAGCCTGCTTGCGCCCCTGCAAGACCATCGTTGAGAACGCTGGCGAAGAGGGTTCCGTTGTTGTTGGTAAGCTCTTGGAGGAGTACGGCGACAACTTCAACATGGGTTACGACGCCGCCGTCGGTGAGTTCACCGATATGATCTCGAAGGGTATCCTTGATCCCGTCAAGGTCGTCAGAACTGCCTTGGTCGATGCCTCCGGCGTTGCCTCCTTGTTGACTACCTCTGAGTGCATGATTGTTGATGCACCCGAGAAGGACAAGCCAGCTGGCATGGGAGGTATGGGCGGCATGGGTGGTATGGGAGGAATGGGTGGTATGATGTAAGTTCCATCAGCATTCAATGAAACCTCATCTACACATTCATCCGAACAAATCATGTCCTTCCCATATTTCTTCATCATCACGGCTCAATATTCATTCCCACTATCTCTGTGTACACAATAATCCATTCATTTCATCGCGTCTTGACTGCAACTGAATAAAGTTCATTCATTAAAAAGTGTCGTTTCATTGATAAGGCCAAACGCGCATGCATCCTCAA
This sequence comes from Basidiobolus meristosporus CBS 931.73, assembly GCA_002104905.1. Lineage (NCBI taxonomy): Eukaryota > Fungi > Basidiobolomycota > Basidiobolomycetes > Basidiobolales > Basidiobolaceae > Basidiobolus > Basidiobolus meristosporus. The sequence continues at coordinate 130,388 of MCFE01000092.1, forward strand.
ATGCAGTTAGTCTTTGTTCCCCTTGGATGATGCTGATCATCGATGGAAGAGTGCATCACTGGATCACGTGTTGGTGATCTCACCAAAAATCTTCTCCCGTAGTGACGGCTTCGATACTTTCCAAAGAAAAACTTGTTTAGCTAACCAATCAAGTTAAATATAATGGAAGCCTCAAATTTCCGAATCATGATCGAAGTATTTGGGCCCCCTTTTATTGACACTCACGAGTGTTTTCAAACCAAACCTCAACTCAATCCCTCATCATTCGCGTACACCTTCTACTATGTCGAAATATATGGCGAAAGGCGCTTTGCGCTCAGTGTACGCTTCGAGGAATATGTTGCTCCCCTGCTACCCTTGTTAACACTGGTACTCTTCTAGGAAAAATATGACCCGAGGCTACTCCGAAATTCAGGCCAAGGTCCGCGAAGCTACATCTAACGATCCCTGGGGTCCATCCGGCAGCCAGATGAGTGAGATCGCTCGTGCTACTTTTGATCCGTGAGTATCGTTACAGTAATTGTGAGAGTGACCGGATGTCCCGTACAGCCTTCCTGTCAAAACCAGCACTCAACATATTCTTGCTAACATCACTTGGACTAGTCACTATTTTCAAGAAATTATGGATATGATTGACAGACGTTTAAACGACAAGGGTAAAAATTGGCGCCACGTCTTTAAGGTTTATATTTCAGTTGTGTTCGCTCCACATGTAGGCCTACTTGGCTAATTCGATTCATCTCTAGGCCTTGACCTTGCTCGATTACTGTCTTCATTCCGGCTCTCAAAATGTCGTTGCCTACGCCAAGGATAATTTCTATATTGTCAAAACGCTGAAGGAATTCCAGTTTATTGATGAGCAGGGAAAAGATCAGGGAGCTAATGGTAGAGTCTATATTTTTTTTGTAGTTTGGGGCGTCGTTAACCATAATCCCATGTGAATACAGTTCGCCAAAAAGCCAAAGATATCACTGCTTTGCTGGCGGACGAAAGTCGCTTGAAGGAAGAAAGAAACAACCGGTCCACAATGCAAAATCGTATGGGAAGCGGAGCACCAGGCAACGATCTATCTAGATATGGCACATATCCCCCAAGAGGATCCAGCTTTGACCCTGAGGAGTATTATCAAAACGACGAGGATCGTGAGCTACAACGCGCAATTGAAGAGAGTAAAAGATCAGCCGCTGAATATGACAAACGAGTTCACAATAAGTAAGCAGCTTTCCCAAGAGCGAGTCACCTTTGTCTCATCTTTCTGACGCACGATCTCTTGTATAGCGATGATGACATACAGAAGGCAATCGAATTGAGTAAGAAGGAGGCGAGCGAGCAAAGCGCTAAAGTTTCGGAAACCAATGAGCTTGTTTTATTGAATGATATTCCAGGAACGCCTAGTGGAGCGTATGTTTACTCTTCATTCAACTTTTCGACGATAACATGCTGAATAGCCCATGTACTCACGCATATAGAAACCTCTACCAACAACCTCAGCAATATGATATGTATGGAAATATCATCAACCAGCCCAGCCAGAATAATAACTCCTTCGATCCGTTCGATCCTCTGCAAAGCCAAGCAGGCAGTAATGGATACAACAACGGGTTCCAAAGTCAGCAGGCCTTTAGCTCCTCTAACAATCCCTTCGGCATGCCTCAAAACCCCAACCAATCATTTAATGCTGTTGGTTTCCAATCCCAATCATCATACACACAGAATCAAACCTCCATGTACGGAAACAACGGGTAAGCACAGCTAATTTGCTTAGCACGACCTATGGCTAATGCACTTTCACAGCTCGTCGTTTGGCACACAGTCACCAAGTATTGGATATAACCAGCAAATGCCACAACACAGCCCCAATCCTTTCCAACAACAGACAGCACCCGCCATGGGTAATAACGATCCCTTTGGTTCATTGGGAGGCTACGGCTCAAGTGTAAGTTTAGGTCGATTTTTTGGATTCTCGTCTGGTTAATGCTAACTCGTTTTTGTAGTCGCCTTATGGTGGAATGCAACAACAACCTTCACAACCCGCCACTAATAATCTAATTGATATTGGTCCAACGGAAACAACGTCCAATGCTCATTTCGGTAGCACCGCCAGCAAGAATCCTTTCGCGCCTTCCGGAAGTCAGACATGGGGACCCTCTTCCACAAAGCCCTCCTTAAACGATATAATGAGACAGCAACAGCAATCCTCACCATTCATGAACCAGCAGCAACAATCCTCGCCTTTCATGAACCAGCCCAACCTGAATGGCGGTATGAGCAATGCCTACAATAATGGTTATCAACCATATCAACAACAGCAGCAGCAGCAGCAGCACCAACAGCCATACGGGGGCGGACTTAACAACAATAACAACCCATTCGGGTTTTAATGCTAACTCTGCTTAGGACATATCTTTCCACATTCACAAGAGATTTCACATCATCTTCATCCCTTCGAATTTGACCAGCTTGTTCACTATTTCTACTTCGAAATCAATTGTGTTCCCAGATATTTCCACTCTGTTCCCCTGTTTTTTGGTTTGTAAAATCGATGTACACAACAGAAAAGAACGTTTCCAAATCCACACATTCTATCTAAGTGACATGGGCTTCTCTTCCGATTGTTTCATAATATCATTCATGAGAATTAAACTATTTTTGCACATTTCACTCTGAGGCGGTGTGGAAACATCGGCGCAGCACGGATCATCCTGAAAATAGAGTTAGGACTAGGGTTGAATTATCATTCAATGTTGAGCGGTGGTTGACGTAATAATTTGGATAACATAATTAAGCCACAGCACGGTGTTAGGAGCTCTTTATACTTGCAAAGGGAAAGCGTGTTTTAGAAGTACGGCCAATGGATCCAAAAAAGAAGCCAGTCATCCTACCCTATGTCACTGTTCAACCAGACTGGGTTGATGTCATAAAAGATGTGGGTAAAGGCGCGCCGCCCGAAGTTTTTTGGGTATCATACTATCGTGGTGGTTTGTGAAGCAGCAATCGTAATCCAAATCCTCCCCGCTCTAAACCAGTGAACCTTTCGATTTGGTAGGCGAAAAGTCCATACACGGCTCGATCAAAGTAACCTCTGCTTCGGAAGGCGTCTCCGTTGAAGCTATGGACGGGGCCACTTTCGAGCAAATCTCCGAAGTAAGAGAACGTTGTATTTTGACCAGGCGGAAGTAGACTCATTTGGGGCTTTTAGGTTTCGTTTGCAACTGGATGCGAACGTTTGGATCTTCCGAGGCTTACGGTCAAGAACCCTGTTGGTACTTACAAGCTAGAGGAGAAGCTCCCGGTATGCCGCAGAGTCTGTTTGCACAGATGGCCTTGACCACTTATTCCCTATCTTTAAGGTTAATGCACTCGATGTTTCCCCTGGTGAAGAGCTTTATGTTGTCGGAAGTGATAACGGGTACATGGCAGTGTATGATGCCAACAATGGAGCACTTCTCGTATGTATATGCATGAACGTTCAACCAGGGCTGAAACTCAGTTTGTAAATTTGGGTTTAGAGAAAGCTTGAAGGGCACGTGGGCGACATCACAGCATGTCGATTTTTCCCCTCAGGACAAGGTACAACATAAATATGATAGTGTAGGGTTGTCAACAGCCAACTCATTGTTTGGAATCCAGTCATCCTGAGTGGAGCTACCGATTTTCGACTAAAGATTTGGTCCGTTGCGGATGGAAGTAATCCAGTCACGCTACAAGGGCATACTTCAGGTACGCTATGTCATACTCCGAGCCGCCGGCCCACCAACTAATACTTTGGCGGTTCACAGCCATTCTGGATACTGCAATTGTTTCGAAGGGGAGAAACGTAATATGTAAGTGAAAGAAACCCCACCATCCTTTTGCAAACTGATGGTAAATATCAATATAGCTTGCTCGAAGGATGGCACAGTGAAACTCTGGGAGTGTGGTACGTCCATAGCTTACTGAAACGCCACCACATGAATGCATACTAATGGATACACGTAGGCTCCTCCTCATTGATCCGCAATCTTGCGCAGCATTCAGATCCTGTTAACCAAATTGCTCTGGACACAATACCTCCGCTATCGTTTGAGAAAAAGTCTGACCAACCCTCACTTGGTACTCCGCTTCGGCATTGGATTTTGGACCAGCGCCCTTTATTCACCCCCTTTGCAGACTCTAGGGAAGTCGAAACCGTCGACAAACTTCTCGCGCTTGCATTACAGAGCGGATCCGTTCGTGGTGTTGATCTGGGATCCAAAGCAGAGGTAACCTCAATTTGACTGTGTGAGCCATCCTGGTCCAGCTTGATTAAAGCGATGTATAGATCCTCAAGGTCTTCTCACACGGCTACGCTCCAGTGAAGTCCACTGCACTTTGCTCCTCCAAGAATCTCCTGGCATTGGGAACTGCCAACGGTGTGGTCGAAATCTTTGACCTGAGAAATACAAAGTAAGCTTGACTCTCCTTGGATAAGCCTTGTACATGCGCTTATATCTCTCCAGACAACGGGCAGCGATGTTCCGTCGAAACGACGCTGGCATAGAAGCATTGGAGTTCCTGGATGATGGGGATGAACCAGGCCTGCTAGTTGGAACAGGTATGTTGCTTATTGTGGAAATTGCATGGCCCATGTGGTAACTCATCACGTGTTTGCAGCGGACGGGATGTGCTCGCAATACAATATCTCTTCCTACGATCAGATTCATGCTGTGACTGAGTATGTTGGCTCCGATTTGGATGCGATTCGTGGGATTCGCAAGCTTCCCTCGGGACGACTCTTCACTGGAGCCCGTGATGGGTTTGTTAGAAAATACTGAATAAATATGGATTTGCTAGAATACATCCACCCGACTCTATCAGATCGAAATGCACACTTGTTTTTATCAAATCATCAGATATTTTCACTTTGGTGTGGATTTGTAATCACACTATCAGATCCTTTTGCGCCCCAATTCATTGATCATGATGGAGAGTGGAATCAACTGGGAAATTTGTATTTCCATCCAATGATTTGGTGGAGACCCATTTTTTGATTACATATCACACACCTTGCTGCTTTAAGATCGATCCGTAGCCCAAATCAGTCACCCATTTCACACAAAGAACCCCAAGGTTAACTATTAAATATTGCGCATTTGTCTCCATATCGTTCTTGAAAGAAGCTTTTTGTACAATGCCGTTAGTTCTAAGATCGTTGCGCACACTAAGACCTAGTTTGTTGACGAGAAGTGTCCTTCGTTTACAACCAAGACCTGCTTTACCTAGCATCACAAATATATCTTCTCGTGTCGGAAGACCTTTCGCCACCTGTACCTCCAACCAACACTCGCATGAGAGTGGAAAAAGTTGTTGGCGTTGTCACGAGGATTTGAAGAGTAGCGAAGTATTCTGCCACAACTCCACCTGCAGAACCATACAACCTGTCCCTACCACAGTTACCTTTTTTGAAGTATTGTTAGGGTAAATATCTCCACTTTTCTCCTTGATGAAGCCAAGTTGATACTAAATGCTGATTTTACAGGCAAGAAACCTTCGACGTCAATGTTCTTGAGCTTAAGAAGAAGTATCTAAGCCTTCAGCAAAAAGTGCACCCTGATAGCTACACTCGCAAACCACAGGTAAACAACCTTTATCTCCCTAACAACCAGTTTCTTGCATCTAAACCATCCTTTTCTATAATTCAGGAGGAATTTGAATGTGCTCAAGTTCAATCTGCCTGGCTCAACAAGGCCTATCACACCCTCCGGGATCCACTTCACCGTGCACAGTACTTGGTAAGCCTTTTTAGAGTGATATGAACCGAAGCCCCTTTGAATGGTATAATTGATTAAGATATTTTTAGCTGGAGCTACGTGGAGTACAAGTCGATGAATCAGAGTCTCTTGATGATCCAGAGCTATTAATGGAGGTTCTAGAGGCCCGTGAGGAACTAGAGGATGCACAAACCGAAGCTGAGGCAGAAAACGTTAAATTAGCTAACGATGCAAGAATGAAAGCCACTATCAAGGAGCTATCACTGACTTTCAAGAACAATGATATAGATCAGGCAAAGGCGTTGACTACTCAGTTGCGCTACTGGGTCAATATCAAGAAGGCAGTTCAAGACTGGTCGCCTCATAAGCAGATCTCATTCAATCATTAGATCAGCTTGACATCTGCCCGACCTTTTTGTATATTTTTCTCAGTACAAAGTTGTAATTAGCATAACTCTCAGCACCACCCAGCTTCGGAAGTCTCGCACTTGCCCACTAATCCTCACTGCACACCACGAGTCGATAATAAATCCTTGAAACATGTTTTTTGGTTCTAGATTCGGAATCTCGACCACGAAAATCTGATAAATCATTGAAAAGTTTTCCTTCAAAATGGAGCCATTGGGTATTATCGGATTTCAAGAACATTCCACGATTTTCGGAGCCTCTGGTCACACAGTATAAATATATGGAGGGGGCAATGTTTGCAACTCGTACTCTAGAAATATATTGTAGGTGATTAAAGAAATCCCACTTTTCTCATCTCTATCCTATTTCTTAGAATCGGATGTCTTAGTGCTCCTGTTTCTAAGCAACTGTGTTGATTTGCCACCTAGTCATGTCAACGTTGCCGGGAACGGACATGGGGATCCTCTTCGGAGGTGACTCAATTCCTTAATCAATTTAATCAAACAAGATAAATCACTTAGGAAATTTAAACGCATACTTCACTTGCGAAATGGGCCTGGAAAGTGTGGTTGGAAAATTTTGGCTCTATTCACGGATTTATTACCAAACTAGTAACTCAATGTTGAGGGAATATAAGACTGAATCCACCTTTTCCACAGATAGCTAGCTGTTCGTATATACCACACACCGTTGTTCGTAGCTTTTCCCAATGAACACTTTTCGTATTGTAAGTAGATGTCGCCTAAGCGGGTTGAGTGGCAGCTTTTCGAGACAGGCTGCTCGTCGTTTTGAGACCACTGGTGTCTTGAAGTCAACCGAGGGGAAAAAGGTCCCTTTGGCTATAGAACGTGAGCTCCCAGAGACCAGTTCGAAAACTGCTAGAAATATAGCTTTTGGTGCGGCTGGTTTGTCACTTTGGGTGTTTGGTACTGCCCTAGCCTTTAACCATCATAGATTACACACCAGTGTTGTGGATAGCACCATGTTTACCCTACGCCATGACCCCGATGTTCAAGAGACGCTGGGAAAAAATATCAAGTTCCGCGACAACTGGCCGTGGATTAGTGGTGATGTAAATCACCTCAAGGGAAGAGTCAGCGTAAGCTTTTGGATTAAGGGAGACAAAGGTATGGCGCTTCATTCACAAGTACTTCGAGGAACACTGACTAATCATGGCTCTGATGAAACACAGGTGTAGGCCGTGCTCATTTTGCTTCGAGAAGACGTGACGACGACTGGGAAGTCCTCGAATTCTCACTCACCACCGAGAAAGGCAAACTCCCCTTGAAAGGAGAGCCTGTCTTCGAATAGGCACTTTATCTCATCGAAAAAGCCGAACGCCTTCATTCAGCGCCCACTCGGTTCTTTTCTCTGTCATCTACACATTTTGATAAATACAAACTTCTACCCACCCTATCTTCCACATACCTTCCGTACTATCCCTGAAATGTATTGATTGATTGACAAAACTCGCATCATTGCTGATGGTCTTGATGATCATCGCACTGGTTACTATCAATGGTGAATCAATGATCGAGTTGGCGGGAATGTCGATGGAAATTGGCCAATCATAGATCCATCGACCATAGCATTGCGCTGCTCACAAAATAAGGCATTGTCGAAGATTTCAAGGCAATTTCCAAGCAAATAACAAGAGTGGACAAGCATATTTTTTTTCTCTAAAAAAAAGAAATACTTGTCTGATATCATAGAAATATTCGGGGTAACCCTGAGATTCCAATAACAACGTAAGGGCAGTAAATTTTCTGCTTGGCTTGACCTGTGGTTATTAGTAAATATTGTTTATCTATTGACCAACTTTTCATTTTTCTAATTGCCTCAGTCGTAAGTATTTTTCCGTAGCGCATTTGGACTGATGAGATGACCAGCTATTCCTCAACTGTATCATATATTTGTCGCCTAACTTACATTTCAGTGGGTTTTATTTAGAAATAAAAATGAACTGGAATCCTCGACAGGAAGATCTCATTCAGCTCTTGCAGCTTCTAAGAGATTCCATCTCTTCTAGCAATGAGGTTCAAACTATGGTGCAACAGGTAAAGTTTGATGATGGCCCCATCCAGTGTGCACTGAGCTAAACCTTATTCTTCATCTAGAAATTGGATTCGTTTAACAAAATCCCCGACTACAATAATTACCTTATTTATATCCTGACCCAAATGCCTCAAGAAGAGGCTTCCATCCGTGCCATTGCTGGCCTCTTGTTGAAGAATAACGTCCGCATACATTTCTTGGATATTGCACCTCAGGTCATGGAGTATATCAAGGCTCTTTCGCTCCAAGCCATTGGTGATCCAGACCATATGGTCAGAGGTACCATTGGTACAGTCATCACCACTATTGTTACCCGTGGTGGGCTCTCTACCTGGCCTCAAGTTCTCCAAAGATTGATGGAGCTCCTTGATCATCCCGATAAAAACGTTGTGGAGGTAAGCATATCACTTCACTTTGTCGTTGCGACGCCATCTGACCATCATGTCTACTCCTTCATGGTAGGGTGCTTTCGGGGCCCTTCAAAAAATATGCGAGGATTCTGCCCGTGAGCTCGATCAGGATATCAATGGCACTCGTCCATTAGATTACATGATCCCCAAGATCATTAATTACTTTGATTCGCCCGAGTTGAAGATCCGTGTGTATGCTCTCTCTTGTATCAACCAATTCATTTTGATGCGCTCGCAATCGCTCTTTACCCACATCGACGCCTTTGTCGGCGCGTTGTTCAAGAGAGCAACCGACCACGCACCCGAGGTTCGTAAGAACGTTTGTCAAGCCCTCGTAATGCTTCTTGAGACCCGTCCCGACAAGCTTCTTCCTGAGTTGCCAAACCTTGTCGAGTACATGTTGTATTCCACCCAGGATGATGATGAAAACGTCTCCTTGGAGGCCTGTGAGTTCTGGCTTGCTTTTGCCGAGCAAGATGAGCTCCGTGAGCACTTGCGTCCATACCTTCCTAAAATCATTCCCGTTCTGCTCAAGGGAATGGTTTACAGCGAAATGGATATCTTGACCCTAGGTGGCGATGAGGATGATGCCAACGTTCCAGACAACGAGCAAGACATCAAGCCCCGCCATCATCGTGCAAAGACCCACGAGTTCGAGCACACCGACCCTGCCAATCCAAGTGCCAACCGTGAAGCTGACGATGACGATGATGAGACCGATGATGAGGATTGGGATGAGGATGAAGATGACATCTATTCTGAGTGGAATCTGCGTAAGTGCTCCGCCGCAGCATTGGATGTTCTTTCTACCGTTTATGGGAACGAGATGTTGGAGACACTGCTTCCTCTGCTTAAGGATCAGCTATTCAACCCCGAATGGAAGCACAAGGAGTGCGGTATCTTGGCTTTGGGTGCCATCGCCGAGGGCTGTATGTCTGGCATTGAGCCCCATCTCCCTGACTTGGTTCCATTCTTGCTTCAAAGCTTGAACGATCCCAAGCCTTTGGTTAGATCCATTACTTGCTGGACTTTGGGTAGATATGCTAGATGGTGTGTCTTCCCTCCTCAGCCCGAGGAGCGCTCGAAATACTTTGAGCCATTGTTGGAAGGTTTGCTCCGCATGGTTCTGGACAACAACAAGCGTGTGCAAGAAGCCGGTTGCAGTGCCTTTGCCACGTTGGAGGAAGAGGCTTGTGAAGAACTCGTCCCTTACCTTGAGCCTATCCTTCGCAATTTGATCTTCGCCTTCCAGAAGTACCAACAAAAGAATTTGCTCATTCTTTATGATGCTATTGGCACCCTTGCGGACTCTGTCGGTAACGCACTCAACAAGAAGGAATACATCGACGTTCTGATGCCACCACTGATCGAGAAATGGCAGTCAGTCAGCGATGATGACCGTGACCTCTTCCCACTTCTCGAGTGTTTGTCGTCAGTAGCCGCTGCCTTGGAGATTGGATTTGCACCATTCGCTCCCCCAGTCTACCAACGTTGTGTTCACTTGGTCAACAACACCGTAATGCAGATTCAGATGTACCATCAAAACCCTACCATCGAATTGCCTGACAAGGACTTCATGATCGTTGCTCTAGACTTGTTGAGTGGATTGGTCCAAGGATTGAACACCAGTGTCGAGAGCTTGGTTGCCAGCAGCAACCCACCACTTCTTCCTCTCTTGGGTGTTTGTATGCAGGATACCTCCGCCGAGGTCAGACAATCAGCATACGCCCTTCTCGGTGACTTGGCCATCTCGTGCTTCGCCCACCTCAAGCCCCATCTGGGTCAAATCATGCCTGAATTGATCCAACAAATCGATCCTCAATCGGAGCATATTAGCGTTTGCAACAACGCCGCCTGGGCCGCCGGTGAGATTGCTCTTCAGTGTGGAGCAGAAATGCAGGTCTACGCCAACCCACTTCTTGAGCGCCTATTCCCTCTGCTCAACAACGAGCAGACTGCCCGCACTCTGTTGGAAAATGCTGCCATCGCCATTGGACGCGTTGGTTTGGTGTGCCCCGAGGTGGTTGCACCTCACCTTGAGATGTTCCTTGAGAATTGGTGCAAGGCATTGAGAGGCATTCGGGACAATGCCGAGAAGGACTCTGCGTTCCGTGGTGTATGCACCATGATCCAAACCAATCCCAACGGCGCAGCCAAGAGCTTCGTCTACTTCTGTGATGCCGCAACCAACTGGAGCACCCCATCACAAGAGTTGAACGACATGTTCGGCAAGATCTTTGCTGGATTCAAGCAAATGATCGGTGCCAACTGGGATAACTACGTGAGCACGTTCCCACCCACGATTAGACAGAAGCTTCAGGAAAGATATGGAGTTTAAATCATCTTAGCTAACCCTACCTCACCCCACCAACATTTGCAACTAATCGCGCTCTCACTATTTATCTCATCGATTAGAAAGTTTCTACCTGACATCCACTCCCACCAACACCACCACCACCCTTGTCTCGATTAATGCCTGTCAGTATCTTTTCACTGCTTTCCCCCACAAAAAAGAATATGAAATAATCAATTCGATTTTCACTTGGAGCCGCTCCTTTCAACTGTGCATATCTTATTAAATGCTTTTGTATGTTGTGCGTGTGTTACCATCCCCTCGTTTCCGAAGAGTTTATTTGCAAAGGTAGTCTAATTGTACGTGTAGAGAGATGTGCTTTCTAAGGGGAATCGACAGAGCTGCGGGTCAAAGCCTAGAAACGCTTGGCGTTTCGTTGGTTGGATTGGTATACGTAGTAGATCAATCCGCCGACAGTACCAATGGCGATCAATTTCCAAAGGAACCCGAAGGATCCGTCGGTGTTTTGATGAACGGGTTGTGGTGCTCTAGGTGGTTTGTTCTGTGAGGTGCAAAAGAGATGTGAGGGGGGGGGGCAAGTTCACCGGCACTACATCATAAACGGACTTACCACAGACTTGAGGGAGTGAGAGGTTACACTGAGAATCTCATGGAAATCTAGAAGCAATTCGAATTAGCTTGATATGGTCTGATTAGATGAGGCACACATGGATTGTCTTACCGGAAATCTCTCCGGTGTGCGCACTGAAACCGAGGTAAACAACATTGGGAAGGGAGATATCGTTAAGGAAGATGCAGTCCGTCCATTTTCCTTCCTCTTGGTATTGAAGCTTGACCTAGATCAATCAAGGCTGGCGGGTCAGGGTGAATGGACTACTGTCACGGTGGGGGTCATCTTGTTTACCTCCAGGTATTGGTCTTTCACATAGGAGACCTTGGCTTTAGTTGGGAACGGTCTACCACGGAAATCGGCCTATGCGGGAATCGAGCATGAGCCACTATACCAACATCAGGTTTATGAACGAGTCCAGTAAACATTACCTCACAACCACCGGCTTGTGTAGGCTCTCCATCTTTGCCGACATCGTAGGAAGTTTTACCGTCGCCAATCATGGCGCTGACATAGGGGAAAGAGTACTGATAACAGAGAAAATCACTCGGGTCAGGAACGGGCCATCGATCAAAAGGCGCCAGAAGGAACTTACACTGTGCTTGGAGTTGGCGTAGGTATCAAAGAAAAGCCCCAAGCCATCGAAACGATCGACACTACCGAAAACGGGACCTAACAAGACCAGATGAATACTCTCATTGCGTACGTGGACGACGTCGGCTCACATACCAGTCTGCGGGTCGTTGGTGGTGGCCCAGAAAGCAAAACCGTCGCCGAAAACACCGCTCCCGCTTCCGTGCACTTTGAACTCAAACTCGACTTCCCAGGCCTTGGTAGGTAGAGCCTAGTGTACAGCAACCATCGACGATAAAGCGTTAAAAAAAGGACCGTTGAAAGAGAGCCGAACCGCCTCGAAAACTAACATGCTTGCTCCACAACCAGCCAGCTCTACTGGGTAGATCGGGGGTCAGCTGGATTCCTCTGTAAGTGTGGATTACGGTATCACCTCCGAATTCAAAATTGTTCGAGCGCATTTCCTCGTCTACACGCGAAAGGAACATTGAGCAAAGGAAGCTAGATCAAGCACCAGTGGGGGGGATAATATTACCGATGTATGGAACGTTCAACGAGTGAGACCCTAAATAGACACTCTTGTCATCCTGGGCGGTGGCAGATAACAGGCCTGCCGCCAAGGTCAGGAAAGTGAAAACAGCTTTACGATACATGATTTGCAGTACGTATACGTAGAAAGGTAGCTTCAATGAAATTTATTCTTTTATGCCTATAGGTGATGTCGAAGCGTCACTTGTCTCGCCTGAAATCGTTGGTACGAAATGATTGGATGATTCCCAGTGGATTTCAAACAATCTTGGATCTAGAATACAAAACACAAGGACCGATACAAGGGCTACAAGGGCAAGCGTAGGTGCAAGTGTAGGTGCAAGCGTCCCATACCAACCACCCTCAAGACCTCGACTACCTTCCACCACGCCAGAATTGACCACATTTAAACGTGCTCAGGGTGATGGTTCTCTGCTGAAACCATCTCGCTCGAATCCCGCGGATCTACCGGTTTGGAAGCTTAACTCATTTAACTGCTTTGGAAAGGTAAATTGAATACTTGTTGTGGTCGCACACGTTAAATGAAAATTGTGATGTAATAAAGAGATTGTTGGGACTTTAATATGTGAATAACGCACCGCAGATGATGAATTTGCGGGATACTGAGGCGGAATGGTACAAACGATCTTCGTACATAGCCAAGTCACACTCAATAAACGGTCATTGCTTGATTGGCGGGGACTAATTGAACGACCGAATTAGGCAGATTTCCAATGGCTGCCTCAGAACAAAGGGAAGTTGAGGGTTGAGTAGCGGGAAACCAGTTTGTCAGTCAGGGCTGGCAGACTAGTGTATGCAAGAATTGTGGACTGCGCAGTAGCAGCCCAGTTGATTAAAACATTTATGCCGATAATTCTGTGGGTGTCACGTTGTGATTATTATCCAACTTGTGCTGGACCGATATGTACAGGAGGCATTGAGGAGATTTCTTAAACATTATTTTGGTCTTTTCGACTTGCGTTATCTAAGCGGAAGCAATTGTTTTGACCAATAAATAGATTGCATGTATTACAACCGGTTCACAAACGCTTCAGTACCCCTACGCCCGTTAATCCCCTAACTCCTCCTTCTTCTTCATTGGTAAGGATGGTATGGTGGTGGTTATAAATACCGGTCGGGATCACTATGCCTATTCAAAACATCGTCTCTGTTTATATTCCTTCTACTTACCCCTTTCGCTTATTAGCTAGTAATAGGACGCCCTATACTAAATAACCGACTCTAACCTTGTTCTATATCTAATTCCCTTTTGTTAGGTAAGCTTCCATGGACTAGACTGGTCTCGTTGATTCACTATACTAATGCCGTTTGTAGACTACCACTATTAATTATTAATAAAATGGCCACCGCTGTCGAATCCGCCACCCAAATCTCCTTGCCCGTTGAGAAGGAAGAGACCGCCGAAGTCTCAGCCCCAGTTGCTAATGAACAACCTGAGGCTGAAGCTGCTGTAGAAAGCCAAGCTGCTCCCGAAGAGCCTGCCCCATTAGAAGCGGAAGCTGAAGCTGAAACCGCAGCTGAACCAGCACAAGAAGAGCCTGTGGCTACTACCGAGGCTACTGAGGAGCCCGCGGCCGCCGTTGAGGAGGAGGTTCCTGTCATCCAGCAAGGATACCTGCAGAAGCGAGGATTGAAACCCTTGAGACTCTGGAAAAACCGTTACTTTGGATTCCACAACGAGCCATTCGCTCTTGCACAATTACGTTTGGTTTCAAAGAAGAGCTTGAAGGCCACTTCAGCCCCTAAAGAGGAGTTCGAGAAGGTCAACAAGTCTCTCTTCCATAACATCGCTACCGCCACCGTCAGTGGTGAAAGTTTGATGTTCTACTTCAAATCCAGCAACCCTGACCACGTTGAGGTTCCTCTCGGTGTCATCAATCTTGAGGATGTTGAGTCGGTTGCTCCAGCCAAGGCTAGCAAGCCACATGCCTTCTGCATCAAGACCAACGTCAGAGATTACATTCTTGCTGCTCCAACCGCCGACGAAGCCAAATCTTGGGTTCATACTATCCAACAAAAATTGGATTCTCTCTCCTCTCTCTCCAGCGTTGTAGAGACTGCTCAATACAAGGAAACTTACGAAAGATTGGTTACCCGTCAAGCATTCAACGGCAAGAGTGCATCAACCATTCCTACCGGGATCTTATCTGATAGTGAGGTGCTTTCTGGCTCCGACAATGAGAAGGAGCCTGAGACCTCTGAAAGTAAGGAGGCCGAAGTTGCTGAGACCGCTGTCGAGGCTGAGGCATCTGCCGTTGAAGAGACTCCTGTTGTAGCGGAAACCACTGAGGAAGCACCTAAGCGCAGATCAGTTCTTGGGGGTATCAAATCCTTCATCAAGAAGGAGAAGACCTCCAACTCCAGCATCGAAGTTGCCCCTGTTTCGGAAGAAGCTCCTGAAGCCACTGAAGAAGTAGAGGTCAAGGAGGCTTCTGAGGCAGTAGCTGCCGAAGAAACTCCCGCCGAGGCACCAGTAGAGGAGCAAGCTGCAGAGGAAGTCAAGGTTGAGGAAGCTACTGAGGCTGTTGAGGCTAAGGTTGAGGAGGTTGATGCCAAGCCCTCTCGTCCACTTTCATTTGGAATCCCAAAGTTCTTCAAGAGTGGAAAGAAGGAAGGTCAATCAGCTGAATTCACCGAAGCTGTTGAATCTCCCACTGAGGAAGAGCCAGCCGCCGAGGTTGCTTCTCCAGAAGTGTCCGAGGATGCCGCCCCCGAGGCTGTAGTCGAAGCTGAACCTGCTGAAGTTACCACCACCGAGGCTGTCGCTGAGGAAGCTACTGAAGCTCCTGAGCAAGCTGCCGAGGCTACCTCCGAAGAACCCGTCGCTGATGCTGAACCCGGATCCCCGATTAAGCGTACTTTATCGAACCTATTCCGCTCAAAGAAGACCAAGAACTCCGAATCACAAATCGCCTCCGTGGAAGAAACCACTGAGGAACCTAGTGCTGCAGTTGAATCTCCAGTTGAAGCTGTCGCTGAGCCTCAAGAGCCCCCCAAGGCCGAGGCTGAAGCCGAGTCTGCTCCTGCCGAGCTTCAAGCCGAAGCCGCTGCTGAGGAGGCCGTCGATGCAACTGAAACCCCACAAGAAGCCGCCGAGACCACCGATGCCGAAGAAAAGCCCAAAAAACCTACTTTATTCAAGAGAATGACTTTCATGCTTCGTTCCAACACCGGATCGGCCGTTAAGAGCACATCTTCTACCACCGAATCAATCCCCGCCGCCACATCCAGTCCCTCAGCTGAAGTACTCACTGAGGCACCAGAGGAAGTGGCCCAGGTGGAACAGAAAATCGAAGCAGCCCCCGAAGCTGTGAAGTCCCACTAAATGTACACCTAATCCATAAATTGCTGCGAAAATAGTATACCCCAACCATTTATCACACACCGAGACCCATTTTTCCCCTTTCTCCCCCTTTTTCAGTAAACTAATCCAACCGATGACCTAGCTAACTTCAACTAAACTCAAACCAATACTTCCATACAACGCTCACGTTTATTTCGTTTTGCACCTAATAAAGCAGTTGTGAGATCCACTCGACGGAGCGGGTTGTTAATTGATATAGTACAGGTTGGGAACGGGCCCAGGGATCACTCGATATTGTTACATTGGCTGATAGTGGGATTGGGTGGTTGTATGAATCGCGTATTTAATCTTTACAACTAAGACATAGAACAAAATCCCCTTCGGCGTCGTAGCTGGAGGAAGATAAGTTAGCTTCGAGGAGACTTCCCGTGATTCACCTGGGTGGACCAGCTTACCTTTTGGCCGAGCACAATGTGCAAAATTCAAGCTCGCAGCGCTTGCAGGTTCCCGAACAATCCTCACATACCTTCTGCTCGCAGAAGCTGCATTTCGTCTTTTCGTTACGCTTCTTGCACTGAGAGCAGGGGCCTTCGCAGCATTGCTCTACCTTGGTGTCGTTCTTCGTGAGCTTCTTCTGCCCGTGGAACAGCAGGAGCCTGGTGCGGGCTGTAGAAGTGGGATCAGCATGTCACCAGGCACACGGATGACAGTGGTCAAAAGAAATACCGTAGACAGCGCTCTTCTGCATTCTAGAGGGAACCCCTTTTCCTTTGGAAGAAGTCTCCTCGTCGAAGGGATTCTTCCTCTTCTCTTTTCCGGTGGGCTGCGACGTGGCCAACATGAGGGAGCAGGAGGAGCCAACGGGAAGCAATTTGTCTGTTGACATGGATTGTTTATATTTTACTCTGATCACAATGATTTCATTGATTGGTCTAGGCCAGAAGTAGATCATGTTGGGAGTTTATTTGGTGGTATCAGGTGGCTGCATAGGGCGATGCTGCCGGTATGGTGATGATGGTAATTAGTGACCTGTGTGCTAGAGTAATTTACAAACTTCCCATTGCTGTGGGTTGTGCAGTGTCTATTTGTGCCGAAGAACTCTAGTTGGCTTGCGAATTAGCAATTAGTGTCAACGAGGGGTCCAAATCCAGGTTGTACTTCTGGACGATCTGTTGTGCGCAAAGGGGGTAGACATGGGAGGCCAGAATATCCGATTCTTCTTGACGGAATTTCCCGAGAACGAACTTCGACACGACGGCCGGGGAGCGGTCGTCTTTAGGTGGTCGTCCGATACCAATTCGAAGTCGCTGGAACTCCTAGAGTCGGGTCGTTAGTCTGACTGGAAGTTCTGGTGGAGCGCGCATTCTACTTACTGCAGTCTTGAGAAGGCTTATGATGGATTTGATCCCGTTGTGTCCGCTGTAAAGGAAATGATGGGTTGAATATCATGTTGATTATTTGCCTTGCTAAAGAAACCACGTACTTCGCACTCCCGGCCAACTTGAAGCTCATCTTTGCTAGATCACGCTGCATATCGTCATGAAGAACAAGCAAGTTGGATATGGGGAGGTTTAGCTCACGCACTATGGTTAACGTAAGCGAGCAGTCAGTATTCCGAGAGCTGTAATATGCGTGCTACGTCGCTTACCGGCAGCGGCGACAGATACCCCGCTGAGGTTCATCAAAACCTTGGGCTTTAGCAAGATAAGCTCAACATTCTCGGTCACCTCCTGCTTCTCCTTTCCAGATTTTATGACCATTGTTTGCGTCCAAGTCTTCCGTGCAACGTGGGCCTTCCACGGCTTATGGGTATCCCAAGACAGTCCCAAATGTTCAGCCAAGTAGTCTACTACCATCATGCCAATGTTGTGGCGGGTATTGGGAAAAGGCTGATTCCCCAAACCAGTTATCTACAACAAAGAGGAGGCATGTCAGTTTAGGGGAACTTCGGGTATTCTAACATGAACGACACGGTACCAGCAGCTTTCTAGTCATGCTCTTTACCGTGAAAAAAGGAGAATTGAGCAGGTGAATTTTTATCGGGAATACCCAGAGAAATTTCCATCGATTGTGGGCAGTTGCGATACCGGTCATAAAATCCCTGCTGCGGAATCCGCACACCACTGGCTGGCCGTCGATTGTAGGGGAATGCAGGAGCGGATCGGGAATAGCAAGGTTTATTTGGAAGATTAACAAGACTCCAATTCGCATTATGTGTGTGGTTATACAACAAACGCAGTGCGTCCAGGGGAAAAGGTCCGTGATGATTCAACAAACTACGCAACCATCTACTGGGTCATTATTTTCTATTCAATATCAGGAGTGTGCTGTGGTTGCGGTAGTGGGTGTGGCAGTGGCAGTGGCAGTGGAAGTATTTACACATTTTTGATCGGGAGATGTAGGATTCGGTGCGTCTAAGGACCGAGCTCGGTAGATGTCTCACTCAGTCCGTGGTCGCTTGGGCTTCGGGCCCTTTTTCCTTAATTGCCGTAGCTTGGCCAACTCGTAGTTCACGATCGGGAACAGCTCCGTGCTTAATGAGCCCAACATACCATTCTGATTGACATTGTCGGTGTTGTTTGATGACATGAGTAATCGTTTAAGATTGCCTTCGACCAGCCTTGTTTGCTCTGTATTCAGCTCTCGTAGTTTGTTGGGATCCTCAGGCCGCTGTGGAAACACCTGATGGGATAGGCACACCCCGTGAGTGACTTGGTACGCTTGGTATATCAGGCAAACGGAGTACATACCGGTGTTTGTTTGAAGGTGTGGGTGCTTGGGAATGGTGGCATATGGTTAGGGATATACTCTGGGAACGGCTCAGACTCCTCGTCGTCGGTAAGAGGGTTATGCTTCCCTTCCATAAACGCTGGATCAATAGTGTTTTTATGAGACTCGTTATATTCATCTAGAGGAGGGAAGCAGATAGATCGGTAAGTATGGGAGCGATGGAGGAGGTCACCTATACTGTCAAAGTAACTGTGCATACTTAACGCAGGAAAGGTTATGTGCTTAAAAGAATACATGAAAGATTCCAACTTGTTCAAATCAATGCCCATATCAGCAAAAGTGAAAGCAAGATCATTAACGTTTGGTCGGGTGCGAGAGGATAGCTCGGCGTAAGAATGTGCCGTAGCAAGAATCTCCTCTATATCTGTGAAGTGGAATGGTTTCGATCGTGAGTGTGTGTTTCAAGCAACCACGGACAAGAGAATATTACATATGGGAGTGGCATCTAAAAGAGCGTCTAGTGCAGAAGCCGATATACCATCAAAACCTATCTCCTTGCATATAAGTGCGATTATTTTTTTGGTATATTCTAAGTAAAGGGTGGAGGTCATCGACGCTGATTGAAGTGGTGTCTTCTCAACAAGACAATACTCGGCAGACAATAGCAGTGTTACGCGGCCACCCCGTTTTCAAACGCGAGATGGTTGACTGGAATGCTAAAGTTGATTAACTTCCAAATAAAAAAAAATCCTCAAGATCGCGGCCCTGAAAACGACAACTCCGGATGAAGGGCAATTTGCTAATCACAGTTCTGGAGTCGATAAATCAAGTTGAGTAGTTAATTGCTAACCACGTTTCATGGGATTCTAAGCATGCTGCGTGTTGTTATTTATCGATGCATGCGCGATAGCACCCTAGATTTCCTGGGCCCTAATTCTGGATCCTGCTTACGATACGATTATTTGTGGATTCATTTATAGACCCGCTCTTCTTCACTCTGTTCACAAGCTATTGACATGTCTGACGTAGATAAGAAAGAAAGCACCGAACACATCAACCTTAAAGTTGTAGGCAACGTAAGTACAAAGTGGATGCGATTTTATTTGAGAATCGTTTCTCACCTCCCACAATAGGACCACAACGAAGTGTTTTTCAAAATCAAGCGCACCACTGCTTTAAAAAAGCTGATGGAAGCTTATTGCGATCGCCAAGGAAAATCCGTCTCCTCGGTTCGTTTCTTATATGATGGCGTGCGCATCCAACCCCACAACACCCCCGCTGAGGTATGTAGCTAACAGGTAAACTTTGCCTGCACGGACTGAACTAAACGCGTCATTTTCCCCCAGCTCGAGATGGAAGACGGCGATTCCATCGATGTCATGGTTGAGCAAATTGGAGGCTCATATTTTTAAAGTATTCTGAACATTGACTCTTTATTAAACTCGTGATTCGGACTAGACAAACCTCGGCGTTTATTTCTCGTTGTTATTGTTGCCCTATATCGTTTTGTTGACGTAGCCTCCTTGGCTATGCCAAACTGTCCATACTCTTTTGAACTAGGTTTCTCTGTAATCTCATATATCGCAACTTTTCAAGAAACAAAGCATCGAAGTGGGTTTACATGTTCACAACACATGATAGCTCATAATAGCCACTGTGTAACCAATAAACCATTTGAAAGGGAATTATTTCGTGGGCGTTTCAATCACAACATCCGCACGTAGTCCTGAAATCAGTTTCAATATTTTGCGTACCAAAATCAATGAAAAAAATCAAAAAAATCTTGGCCCATGAATTTCTTGGACCCTGCGGGCGCTCTCGTCGTTAACCAGCCTTTCAGTTAATATGAGCAAAAGAAAAGTGAGCGAGCGTGCACCGAAATTGGACAAGGAGAATGACATGCACATCTCGGGTGACGAAGGCGACGATATGGTCGTTCTACCTGCAACTTTATCGTTTGCTACCAACTCTCGGTGACTTACACTTCTTTGGTAACTTTAGGACGTTGTCGACGTTGACTTCGACTTCTTCGATCCCAAAGAAATCGATTTCCACGCCATCAAAAATTTGCTGAAGCAATTGTTCGGTGCGGACCACGAATTGGTCAACCTTTCAGAACTTGCCGACCTTATTATCGGCCAGCCATTACTTGGAAGTACCGTCAAAGTTGATGGAGAGGGTGACCCATACGCCTTCATGTCCATCCTTAATATGCAAGTTCACAAGGTATGAGAAAAGGACGAAGCATGTATGCGCCTATAGTGGTTGTTAATCCCTCCTCAATAAGGACAAAGAATGCATGAAGCAGATCAAAGAGTATCTGTTGAGCAAGTGCAAAAAGAACCAAGCCGCCTTCGATCAGCTTAGCTCGATTCTCAAGGAAGACTCGGACAAACACGTTGGTCTTTTGTTAACGGACAGACTGGTCAACATGCCCCCACAGATTGCCCCTCCTATGTACAAGATGCTTGCCGAAGAAATCGAGTGGGCTGTTGAGGACGTAAGTAGTCTCGGGACACACCTCGGCTCTTCCTTTCGTAACACCTTTGGATATTAGAAAGAGCCTTACGAATTCGAGTACTATTTGTTGCTGAGCAAGACCTATAAAGAAGTCGCACCTACAGTGGATGAGGAGGAAATGGCAGCACCTGTCACCCATACCAAAAAGAAGGGCAAGATGGTAGGCACCAGATACGATCAGGCCACTTGGCATGAGCTAACATTCACTCCCTCCCCCAGGCCGATTCTCTTCTCTTCTATTTCCATCCAGAAGACGAGCTCATAGCCAGAGTAAGTGGATGTTCATGGCGTGCTTGTCAACACCACCCTTTAACGCATCCATCTTTAGCACGCTGACTTGGTTCAGGACTTCAAGTTCACACAAGCCACCTCCGTCGCCGACTCCAAGCGTGCTTTCCAAGATTACGGCATCGCACCCGCCAGAAAGCTCATCGTCGTTCACAAGTCCAAGATGGCAAATCTAATCAAGAACCTCGAAGAGGCCATGAGTGTATAGTTTAGTTTTGTACCTCCTTAGAATCTCGGATTAATCACGAACAGCTATTCTATAAAATACATCAGATCCATGATTCATTTTCCCACTGTTTTAGTATTATAAAGTGAAAGTGACATCTGCTAACTAGAATCAGTGCTTAGTGCTTAGTGTGAGCATAACTGTGATTGATCAATCCAATTTCGTTGAAGCTGAAACCGAATTCGGCGTTCAAATAGCTTTCTCTAATCAAGCTGATGTTCAATCTTTTCCAAAGCTACTAAGCGTAGTCAGGAAGACTCTTGATTACCATGTCGGTTGTACGTATTTTTTGTGGGCAGATCAAGGGGCTGGCGAAATGCTAACGTACTAAATTTCAAAAGTATTCAGATGATGAATTTTACAGTTCCCCTTACCACAACGATATAGGGTATTTGCTCCTTTAACCTCTTCCCCTCTCCTGCTTCTAACCAAGCTCCATTCACATTGGGTAGTCTCGGCGACGAATATCCTGAGGATGTAAGCAAAGACCACAAACCACGACTACTATTGATGGGCTTACGAAGGTCAGTCTCCATCGAGCATGTACCCCTGGTTATTTGCTAAGCTCGGATCTCTCCTCGACAACCAAACAGAAGTGGAAAATCAAGCATCCAAAAAGTGGTTTTTCACAAAATGTCGCCAAACGAAACCCTCTTTCTAGAAAGCACCAGTAAAGTGGTGAAAGATAACATCATGTAGGTGTTTTTCGTGGCATTCGTCGCCCCTGGCCTGCAACCAACGTTTCTCATTGTTACTTGCCGTGTGATAGCTCTTTCATCGAATTTCAAGTGTGGGACTTTCCAGGCCAAATAGATTTCTTTGATCCCGCCTTTGATTCAGACGCCATTTTCGGTGAGGTCGGGGCACTGGTGTTTGTTATTGATGCCCAGGTTGGAAACGTTTTTGTTGGCCTGCCTCGTACTCAGTATATTGAAGAGATTCTGTTCGAACTATTAGGACGATTATATTGAAGCTTTGTCCAAACTTCACATGACTGTTGTAAGAGCCTACCGAGTAAACCCCAACATCAAGTTTGAGGTCTTTATTCATAAAGTCGATGGTCTGTCTGACGACTACAGAATAGGTAGGGCATTCATCACCACAACACTGTTTGACCCTTTCCCTAAGCTTTGTATCCCACGAATAGACACTCAACGGGATATTCAACAGCGGACCATGGATGAGTTGACCGATGCAGGACTAGACAACATTCATCTGAGCTTCTATTTGACCAGCATCTACGACCATTCCATTTACGAGGCGTTCAGCAAAGTGATCCAAAAGCTCATTCCACAACTTCCGACTCTAGAGAACCTTCTGAATATTCTATGCTCGGTATGAATAGGCGGGCCCATGGGTGTGTTGTGCGTCAATTAACCCTCTCATCTTTCACTAGAATTCCGGGATTGAAAAGGCCTTTCTGTTCGATGTGGTCAGCAAAATTTATGTCGCGACCGACAGTTCACCCGTAGATATGCAATCGTACGAAATCTGTAGCGACATGATTGATGTGATCATCGACATTTCTTGTATTTATGGGTAAGCGCACGGACGTATCGATGAGCACTTTGCATGATTCTCACTTCTTTTGATTTGAAGGCCTACTCCGACTAACCGAAGGGAAAGCTTCATGGACGAAAGAGAGGGAGACGAGGGAACGTCTGGTCAATCCGGGTCAGACAACGAGGCCTTTTCGCTGATTAAGCTTAACAATGGAATGGTTCTTTATCTCAGAGAAGTCAACAGGTAGCCATTCAGCCATCCACTTTACCACGCACCCTGCTAACCCGCCTTAGGTACCTTTCACTCGTGTGCCTTCTACGCTCGGAAAACTTCGAGAAGCATGGGCTACTGGACTACAATTTCCACTGCTTCAAGGATGCCATTCTTGAAGTGTTTGAGGTCAGACGAAGAACCGCCGAGCAGATGAAGAATGGGATTTTTGAAGAATAGCAAGCCCATGCAAACACAAGTATCATACATTCATGAATCATCCAGCCAGTATTGGCGCATCCCTTTCTTCAGTTCTTGCACTTGGAGGGGACTTTGCGGTACTAACACACACAACACTTATGATCGCTTCGAAATAAAATGGTGCGCAACACTCAATGTATAAACCTCTATTCATCTCAATAATACATGAAGTACATCAATCTATATCCATCTCCACAACACAGGAAGTACATCAATCTATGTTCGTCTCAACAGCATGGAAAGTACACCAATCTATATTAAACGAGCCAGATTCTCTCTCTCAACGATACACGGGGAGTCGACGTATCCCAGGAGGTCGGCGAATTGCGAGCTCTTGCACCCCTTGATAATGTTGATCTCCACGCTGGAGTAATTCACCAGCCCTTTGGCCACAATGACCGACTCAACGCTCCCATCAGCCTTGGTCTCCTCATGCACGATCCTCACCGCCTGATTTGCATTGAAGTGGCCATCCACACGCACAATGCCGGCTGCGAACAGGCTGCTCTTGTGCTCGGTTAGGGCCGATTTTGCCCCTTGATCCACGTAAATAGTCCCCGCGTTGTACAGGCCATGTAGAATCCACCATTTTCTGTCCATCATTGGGACGTGCTTAGCCACGAAGCGGGTGAACAACGGCGGAGTCTTGAGGGACGTGTTCTGCAAGCTGTCGATAATCTCGAATACTCGCTCAGGCTTCGATCCATGGGTGATGATGGTGGTGACCCCGGCTGCGGTAGCCAGCTCGGCTGCAACAAGCTTCGTAACCATCCCGCCTGTTCCCAATGCGCTTCCGGGCGTGGTGACGGTGATTTCTTTCTTGAGCTCACCGATGTCCTCCACCACTCTAACCGGCCGTGCGGACGGATTGGTGCGTGGGTTGTCGGTGTACAGACAATCCACATCCGTCAAGAGGAAAAGATAGTCCGCGTGAATGATGCCGGCGGTGATGGCGCTAAGTGTATCGTTATCCCCGAAACGGATCTCGGCCACACTCACGGTGTCGTTCTCGTTGACGATAGGGATGACGTTCATGTTGAAGAGCTCCTCGAAGGTGTTGCGAGCGTTCAGGTACCTGCTCCTCTTTGTGGGAAGCTGTTGGTGAAAAGGTCTGGGAAGAACGGCGTGCACTACAAACTGAACAATACCTGGGCCAAGTCGTTCTTGGTAAGGAGGATCTGCGCGATGGGCTGGCCGAACTGGTCGAACAGATTGTCATACAGACTCATAAGCCTGCCTTGACCAACGGCAGCAATAGCCTAACGTCCATAAAGGGTTGGTGGAAAATCACAAAAAGTCATGCAATGCATTGTACCTGCTTCTTGGCCAGCTCGGAGGGCTTGACTGGGAGATCGAGCCTTCTCAGGCCCACACCAACAGCGCCACTGGTAACCAACACCACGCGATGACCCATTTTCTGGAGCCTAATGATGGTTTCGACCATACTAGACAAGGTGGCCAGTAGTGGGAAATGAGTGACCTCGTCGCATATGGACGATGTGCCAAGCTTCAATACGATGGTGAGGCCCTGAGGTCTCCCATGTCTAACGCTGTTAGTTAAAGTCATAAGGTAAACGTGGATTGCACGACTAAGCTACAGCGATGCAAAAAAACCAAACTGGTACAAGATTTAGCCCTAGCTCGTTGTTGATATCCCAATTGGGCAAACGTGGATTTCCTTTATTACTGTACAAATAGATCCGATGGGTTAGAAGATTCCGAAAAAATTCAAAGTGAGTTCAACAATCTATAGTAATCTTCTTCTACACTTCGATAAGTCTCCTCCAGCTTCACCAGGCGGTCATTGTAATCCATGGAGCTGAGCGCCTCCTGTAGCATATCGGGTTAGTCCCTGGCCAAGGATGGGCAAATCGTGAACGAACCTCATTAAATCTATACAATCTAGCCTTCACAAACAAACGGTAGGCGCGTGCTGCTTTGGAGTTTCGTTTGTCGAGCTTTTTAAGCAACGCCATCTCGAGCAACCTGCTGGCTTGGCGCTGGAGGAATGGGAGTTCAGTGAGGTGGCCAATGGAAATGCCTGATGTCGCGATTACCTTGTGCAATTTGTATTGCTTCTTGATGGAGTCCAGGACGCTTTTATCCACCGGCGCGCTGAGGCCTTCGAATGTGCCTTTGGACATCAAAAACCGAAGGTCGCATCTATCTCTGAGGTCCGAGAACGCCTCATTGGGATCCTCGACTGGAAATCATATCAGTACGTCAGCCTTCGGTGTGAATGATAGCCGAGCAATACCTGTTAGCTCCACGATGTTGCTTCTGCTCAAAAACTCCTGATACAGCGTGTTGTAGAGGGAGCCTGAAAACAAGCGGGGTTAGCGGAGGAAGAAGCTCGCCGCAAGATCCAGGTACTTACTGGCATGGCCTAGATTGCGATAGGGCGGGAGGATCAAAAATTGGCTGATTCTCATACGGATCTTGTCGGGGAAGTAGAAGTATTGATACATGGTGCAATAGCCGACAATGTGGTAAGATGTAACCCCGTCAATCTTGAGCTTTTCGTATCTGGCAAGTAAACGCTTAGCTTCCGTTGGAAAGGGGTGGGGCTCTGGCGAGGCTTACATTAAGGCGATTTCCCATCTGTCGTCGTCCTCTTCGATGTATGACGCGCCCTCGATGTAGAAAAGCGCAAAGATTTGCAGACGACGATGATACTCCTTGAACCCTGGTGTATTGAAGGTGGCCTATGAAGTAATTCGGGTTATTCGGGTTATCCGGGTCATCCAACTCTGGGTCGATCAAAATATCCGTACTTTGTAGATCTCGAAGCAGTGCTCTTGAACATTCTCTGGGTATTTCGCCTTCTTGCTTTGATATTCGTGGATCTTTTCGCCAATCGGTCTGAACGTTTCGTAGTCCTCTTGCACCTTAGCCATGAACAAGTCATGGTTCGAATAAACCCCTTGATCCTCATTAGTAAATCACCTTTACCAAACATGACGTGGCGAGCTACCTTCACCGAGATGCTCCATAAGCTCTTTTTCGATTTCCGTCGCACCCTGCTTCGCCCCTAGAGTCTCCGAGAATTGAATCCCAAGATAGGTTGCTAGAGAACCTGAAGAATAATGAAGCTGGAAGGGGATCACTATCTGCACGCATTCTCCCCTTAGAAAAACAGGAAGTTTACCTTCACTTTCAGATTTTTGTAACCGTAGATTTGCTCCGCCTCTCCAAAGAGAGGATACGTGAAAGCAGGATGGAAGCCTTCCGCTGGTTTGGGCAGAGGTCTCACTAGATTACCGAGATGTAAGGTTGAATCAATAAAAAGACTAGATAAAACGCGAAAAAATCCGATATTCACCTAGTTTAAGCTCCAACGCGTTGTTTGAGGAGCAAACCCATTCAGCATTTTCTGGCTTCAAAAAGAACTCTGTAGCAATGCAGGGTGTGGTGGTTACTTTCTTACCGTGCCGCATAATGGCTGATAGATTCTCATACCTTCTGTACTCATTGGGAATGTGACAATAGTTTGAGTATTTCTCAGACTTGGAACTTCTTTGTTTATTCAAAAGAAGAGAGAATATTTGAAAAGTTGGGAATTAGATGATGCTGATTTGACAAGCTTGTTGATCTTGTTTACCCTAGGGTCAATCATCACCTGCTGATGGTAGGGGACTTGGGTGACTATCATGCGAATCGGTGGGAGATAATACTGGAACAGAGTAGCATGGATGTAGGGTATTCGTCTATGCTATGTTCGGAACGAAATCGTGGGAAAGCCTGGTGGTTGATGTTTGTTGTGAAACCTGGGATGGGAACCTTGTGTCCATCTATCTGACATGAAGGAAGCGGAAGTGAGCATTGCTTCAGAACGGAGGCACTGTACAACATAAGGAAACTGACATTAAGATTTGAAGCTTTCTAACGTAGGGAACACCCCCCGAAAGCCAATTTTGGAAACCGTAAATGTAGTAATATTTGTGATATGAATGAATCCATATTTCTAATTTCCGGATATCGAGTACCGGGAACACCGGACAATTTCAAATTCTGAAAAAACGGATGACAAATTTTTTCTAATGAGAAACCTCGCCAAGCACCAGTGATTTTGTGATTTTGTGATACAAAAGGGTAGTCAAGAATGCTGCTAGAGTGGAGGTCTCCATTGCTTGGCTCGTTCATTCCCTAGATACCCAACCCTGTTAATTATTATGCCCTCCTTTCAGCTATCCACACTTTCATTAAGAACTCTTTTACCACAACTAGGCAAGAGTTGTGCAAGCAAGCACTCTTTACTGAGAGCCTACAGTTCTGTTCCCATTACAACCGAGAATACAGGTAGATAAGCGGCTTGAGGCCAAACCAAGGATTTGGCAATTAACAATTTCACTTGAAACCATTACAGCTCGCCCCAAAGTTACCATCAACACCATAAAGAAGCTGTATGCTGCAAACAAGCCCATCACGATGTTGACTGCCCAGGATTACCCCACCGGACTCTTGGCTGACAAGGGCGGCATTGACATGACGCTTGTTGGTGATTCTCTTGCCATGGTCGCTTTGGGTTACGATTCCACTACAGAAATTACTGTCGACGTAAGATGCGTTTCTTCTCCAATCAAGTAATCCGGGAATCAAGGCTTAACCGTTATGTCCAGGAAATGCTGCATCATAGTCGTGCGGTAGCCAGGGGCGCCAAGGCCTCCTTCCGAGTATGTGACTTACCTTTTGGAAGTTACGAGGTATCTCCCGAGCTGGCGGTTCAAAACGCTCTGCGGTTCGTCAAGGAGGGCAATGCCGAGGTTGGTGAAGTACCACAGTTATCGAATACTGAAGCGGGATCTTAACTTTCATTCAGGCAGTGAAACTTGAGGGAGGAGTCGAGTTGAAAGAAACCATCAAGCGCATCACAAGCGTCGGCATCCCCGTCCTGGGCCATGTAGGGTTGACTCCACAAAGACACAATGCACTGGGTGGATTCAGAGTCCAAGGCAAAACCATGGATCAGGTAGGATTTAGCCAGAGGGTACTTTGGCAGGCGCCGGCTAAACTGTCGAATCTATAGGCCCTCAGCGTGTTGGAGGATGCTCTGGCTGTCCAAGAAGCCGGGTGTTTCGCAGTTGTGCTAGAGGCCATCCCAGAGCCAGTGGCGACGCACATCACTCAGCAGTTGTCGATTCCCACCATTGGTATCGGAAGCGGAAATGGATGCTCTGGCCAAGTGCTTGTTCTCAACGACATGATCGGCGTGTTTGACAGATTTACCCCCAGGTATGGTATTCGATCTAGCAAGAACTCCCTGCCGATATACTAATATGAATGGGGTTTCAGATTCTGCAAGAAGTACCTGAACCTGGATCAGACCATTACTGCCGCCATTAGCGAGTACTGCGACGAGGTCAGATCGCGGAAGTTTCCCTCGCAGGAACATTGCTATCCAATGAAGAAGGATGAGGAGGGGAAATTTTTAGAATACATCAAGAGGCAAGAGTAATCAATCAATAAATATACTTGCCATGTAATGCCATGTAATATAAATCAAATCAGATATTCTATTTCGAGAAAAGACTAGTCTAGAGTAAACGTCAACATTCAAGCGGCATTTAAATTCTAACTATATTAGGAACATCGGGCATGTCTAGATTCTCCCGAGATTCACAACCCAGAGATCAATCAATTGGCAACGTCGATTGGCAACGTCGAAAAAAACCCTTTGTCCAATCACTACATGCTTGCGATAGTTGAATAAGAGCGCTTGATTCCACTGTTCGAAGCTCTTTCACCCAAACGCAATGTCCGACCACGAAGCCGAATCTCGTAAACGCAGTCGTACTACCGCGCCCATTACTGACTCGTTCTACCAAGGATTGCTCTCTGAAGAGAGCCGTCAGAGGCTGGCGAAAGAGCATGCCGAGTCCAGTCCCTATCTCCACTGTAAAATCGACCAACTCTGCGATGACCAGCTGCTGAGAAACGTCAGAGAAGAGATTTTGACCAAGCTCCATTTCACTACAAAGGAGACCGATATTTACAAGGTACGGGATTAGCGGTAAAGTCTGCACTGCCGTGGCAAATACTCATCTTGGTTTACTAGGTATGCCAAACCGGAGATTTGTGCAATCTTGACGGCCTTCCTGCCGAAGAGCTTGAGCAACTTCCCTCTTTGCTTCAACTCCGTAACGCGCTTTACTCCGATGAATTCCGTGATTTCGTATCGGAAGTGACCGGTTGTGGCCCTCTGTCTAGAACTAAAACTGATCTGAGCACCAACATTTACCGCAATGGCTGTCACCTTCTTAATCACGATGATGTTATTGGAACCAGACGTATCTCTTATATCCTCTATCTACCTGATCCTGATCAACCTTGGCCAGTCGAAAATGGTGGTGCCTTGGAGCTGTACCCTGTGGTGGAGAAGGGCGCACCCGATGTTTGCCCAACGCTCTCAATCCCACCAAAATGGAACCAGATGGTCTTCTTCGTTGTACAGCCCGGCCATTCTTTCCATTCCGTCGAGGAGGTTGTAGTCGATAGCCCCAGATTGAGTGTCTCTGGTTGGTTCCACACCCCCCAAGAAGGCGAGGTTGGTTATGAGGCTGACAAGCAGCCAGGTGAATCCCGTTCCTCCCTTCAACAATTGCAGGTAATGGCCTTTGTGGCGACTCCCTTGTTAACTGGTCGTTAACTCGTTTGCAAATCGATTGTTTAGGAAGCTGCCGATGCCTTGAATCCATTCAAGCCTTACGAGAAGGAGATCGACTCCGAAGCCCTCGACGGCCTTTTCGAGGAGGACATAACCGAGCTCTCCAAGTGGATGAACGTGAAGTACTTGGACATGAACATTCTCCAGCAAGTGTCGGAGAAGTTCGTTGAAGAGTCATCTATTCAGCTGGTTGATTTCCTTAACGAAGAGTTCGCCACAGAGCTTCTAAAGCACACCTTGGAAGCAGACAAACAAGATGGTTTGACCTTGCCCAAAATCCCTCAGCATGGCACCGGTGAGCGTGGCCAATGGAAGGCAATGGGTCCCGCACACAAGCATCGTTTCATGGGGATCGATAGCTCTCTTCCCGAGGACGATGAGCCAACTGCTAAGATGATGGGCCAATTGCAGAACTCGCTCTTCCCCTCATCAGCGTTCCGTCGCTGGTTGGCTTTGGTTACTCAACTGGTTGTCAAGGGCTACCGTGGCCAAGCCCGTCGTTTCCGTCCCGGATTGGACTACACCCTGGCCACTGCCGACTCTTGCCGCTCCATTCTTGATGCCACTCTCTGCATGGCTACCTCAGCTGACGAGAAGGATGTCGAGAAATGGGAGAGCGACGAAGTCGGTGGATACGAGTGCTATATGGCTCAGGATACAGAGGAAGATCCCGCCGTATACAAGTCGGCACCTGCAGAGGACGACGGCGCCTTGTTGACCATCTCTGCCGGAAGCAACGTGTTAAGCTTGGTTCTAAGAGACGAGGAGGTCATGAAGTTCACCAAATACGTCAGCAGCTTGGCTCCAGGGTCTCGTTGGGATGTGGCATTTGAGTACGAGCTCACCCCCGAAGAGCTCGCGGAATCAACCGCATAGAATGCATTTCTGAAGTTGTTATTGTTTATACCTTTCACCTCGTTTTTCTGATCCCGTCTTCCAGCCAACTCAGTCGCATTGTCCATTTAGAGGAATAAATCTGTTTTGATGTCTCATGTTATGTAGTGTTTATTTGTGTATTTTGCCGCGAATTCGAGATGATGATGATGATGATGATGATGATGGAAGGTAGAGAAATGAGTTGGCATGCCAATCAGGAGGGGATGCTTGCTTATTTGTTCTCGAGCATCTCCTTGGCAATATCGGCAGCCTTCTTGACGGCATCGTCAACATCGCCGACCATGAAGAAGGCGGACTCGGGTAAGGTGTCGTGCTTGCCGTCAAGGATCTCCTTGAAAGATCTGATGGTGTCTTTGAGGGAGACCATCTTTCCTTCAAATCCAGTGAAGACAGTGGCCACGGCGAAGGGTTGTGACATGAATCTTTGGATCTTACGAGCACGTTCGACAGTCAACTTGTCTTCCTCGGACAATTCATCCATACCCAAGATAGCAATGATATCCTGAAGGGACTTGTAGGACTGGAGAATCTTTTGCACGCCGGTGGCGATCTCGTAATGCTCTTCGCCGACAATACGAGGATCCAACATACGAGACTTGGAGTCGAGGGGATCGACGGCAGGGTAAATGCCCAACTCGGAAATGGAACGGGAGAGAACGGTGGTGGCGTCAAGATGTGCGAAAGTGGTGGCGGGGGCGGGATCGGTCAAATCATCAGCTGGGACGTAAATGGCCTGAACGGAGGTGATGGATCCCTTCTTGGTGGTGGTAATACGCTCTTGCATGACACCCATATCAGTGGCCAAGGTGGGTTGGTAGCCGACAGCAGAGGGAATACGTCCCAACAAAGCGGATACCTCGGAACCAGCTTGGGTGAAACGGAAAATGTTGTCAATGAAGAGCAACACATCCTGGCCTTCCTCATCACGGAAGTACTCGGCTACTGTGAGGCCGGTCAGGGCAACACGAGCACGAGCACCAGGTGGCTCGTTCATTTGTCCGTAGACAAGGGCAGCCTTGGATTGTCCGTCAAGCTTGATGACTCCGGTTTGAATCATTTCATGATACAGGTCATTACCTTCACGGGTACGCTCACCAACACCAGCGAACACGGAATAACCACCGTGAGCCTTGGCGACGTTGTTAATCAACTCCTGGATAAAGACGGTCTTACCGACACCGGCACCTCCGAAAAGACCAATCTTACCACCACGGGCGTATGGGGCCAGCAAGTCGACAACCTTGATGCCGGTTTCGAGAATTTCCGGGGTGGTGGACTGATCAACGAACTCTGGGGGAGAAGCGTGAATGGGAGCAAGCTTCTTGGTCTTGATGGGGCCACGCTCATCGACTGGCTCACCGATCACATTCATAATACGACCCAAACATTCGGGACCTACGGGGACACGAATGGGATATCCAGTGTCGACCACATTCTGTCCACGAACCAAACCCTCGGTACCGTCCATGGCAATAGTACGAACAGTATTTTCTCCCAAATGTTGGGAAACTTCCAAAACCAAGCGTTGGTTGTGGTCTTGAACTTCCAAAGCGTTCAGAATGGGGGGAAGGGAATCTTGGTCGAATTGAACGTCAACAACAGCACCAATGACTGAGCGAATACGTCCGTTGGCGACGACAGAAGGCTTGTCATCGGACTCGGTGGCAAAGTGGCGAGCTGTGTGTGTAAAGAATAACAGTCATTAGGACAACAGCGTGTGAAAATGGGAAGTTGGCTCGTTTCCAAGCTTCATTTAAGCATCTCCTTGATGAATAGTAGGGATATCCTCGTGAACGGAAACCATATATACCTTTGAGGATGGAGGGAACACCAGCACTTCTGGTGATCAAGCTACGCTTGGCAGCAAGACTGCGCGAAACACGAGAAACGGATCTGCTTATAAGCATAGCTAGAAATTAAGCTAAGAGAAGCAAAATGTGTTAGATAGGAATGGTTGCAGGACACTTTTGAAATTTTGGCAAGTCCGAAGATTCCCGGTCACTGAGTACCCAATCTTGGCCCGCGTACTATTTCGAGTGGGGTAGATTTGATGGGGATATTGGGGCTGGGTTCGTTGCTCGTTCAGTAGGGGCCTGGGGAATCAGTTCATGGCTGGTGCGTTTGCGCAAGCTTGGTTGGCCCTTGTGGTGATTGGCTGGAAATAGCGGTCATTCAATGAAATCCTACATAAATATAAGCTGAATGCGATTTATCGATTAGCAGGTGAATGGGGGTTTTGTCTACTCAATTTCTGGGGAAATCAGCTGATGGGAGGGGCGAATTCACATTTGTGATAACATTGTGAGTTATAGGAATTTTTTCGAAGCACCAAAAAGATTTGCGCTATTGGTCTACAACCTACCCTCTTTTATCAACCACTGTTTGTAGAAGACTCTTTGTACCTGTAGTTTATTGCTATGAACTTCCTCGCCAGAACCGCTAGAGCTGTCAGACCTGCTCGTTTCGGTAAGGACATCCTCCCTGCTGCTGTGTATATAGTCTAGAAGACGAATCAATGCTCTCTCGCTTTTGTCGCCCTCCATACTCATTTGAATTCCTTAGCTATTCGTGGTTATGCCACTGATGCCCCCGCTGTTAACGATAAGCTTGTCTTGAACTTCGTTCTCCCCCATCAGGTAAGAAGCTTGAGAGGACCATTCGACGTGACTTTCCTTGACGTATCCATCTTCGTTAGGTTCTTTTCAAGAAGACTGCTGTCCAACAAGTCAACCTTGCCTCTACCTCTGGTGATATGGGTATCTTGGCCAACCACGTTCCTTCCATTGAGCAACTCCGTCCTGGCGTTTTGGAGGTCATCACCGAACAAAACACACAAAAGTGGTTCGTCAGTGGTGGTTTTGCCATTGTCAACCCCGACTCTACCTTGAACATCAACGCCGTTGAGGCTTTCCCTCTTGACGACTTCAGCCCCGAGGCTGTCAAGGAAGGTCTTGACAAGGCCAACCAAATTTTGGGATCCAACGCATCCGAGCAAGAGAAGGTTGTCGCTAAGATTGAGCAAGAGGTTTTCGAGGCCCTTCAATCTGCCGTCGGTAAATCCGCCTAAATGCAGGAAAGACTTCTTGCGCAATAACCTCATAACTTTCTCCTTTCACGCATGTCTGTTCTTGAATTTGCATCAACATTATAAATATTTTTAACTGGAGTATAAAATAAAGCTCTTTAATTAAAAATCTTGGTCAAGCTGGAGCATGAGCATGGACTATGTAGCGGTCGGTTCAATAATGATTTATGTTCCTCCAGGTAAACACCGCATTGAGGCATCTCATGAAGATCTTGCCAATACTGAATTGGAGCCCGATGTTGTGGTTCCTCCAAGTGTTAGCCAGTGAATCCTTCACTTCGGCTGAGCCTCGTTTCCACATGGTCTCCTCATACTCTGTTAGTGCTTGTCGCCAGTCCTCTTGCGACAAGGCTTTGGCCAGATCAATGGAGTCTTTGAGAGCTGTGTTTGCGCCCATGCCCTACATCCAAAGAGAACTTAGTACCGTCACTCTGCTTGCCCAGAATTAGCGAGCTTACCTTGTTGGTTGTCATCGCGTGAGCTGCATCACCAAGTAGAGTGACTCGCTGGTGTGGGATGCTTTTAAGTGGATTCACTGCCTGATAATTTGTGGTGTGCACATGACGAATGCCTCCAAGAATGACATCCTGGGCTGTGATTTTATTGAATACCAAGGCTACCTCGGCATGGAAATTCTCTTCGACAATCTGTTTTGCCCAATGGATAGTCCCTTCTATCTCCGTTGGTACCGGCTCTGACTGAATACTGTCTGGCCAAGAAAGACCAAAGAACATATGCTTCTCGTCTCCCTCGTCTTGGCAAATTCCCATTAACACACTATATCCTGTTGGGGAAGAGGTACGCAGCATGGCAAAGGACAGTGCTTTGTACAAAGTCGGTATCTCCTCTTGTGTCGGCGCATTGATGACCGCACCAAAGTTGGACACTCCAACTGAGCTGTATACTATCCCAGGAGCAAGCTGTGTGCGAACGAGGGACCAGCACCCATCAGCACCAACTAATAGATCAGCAGAGACATTGGTGCCATCTTCAAAGAAAACCTCAACACGATCCTCATGCTCTTCATATTTGACAAATTTTTTGTTATACACTATCTCGAGGCCCTTCTCAAGTTGATTGTGCAGCAGTGTCCGGTGGATAATAGCAGTAGCATGCTTGGGCAATTCGTTGTCACGAGCAGGGCCACCTATACGAAGAAGCTCGTTCAAATACTCGTCATATACAATAAAGCCGGTTACAAGATTTTTTTCAAGGATGCTGTCAAGTCCATCAATTTGTGCCTCTTTCAAGGATTCTAAGCCCCACTCGTTGATACCTAGGTGCCAACCTTGAGGCTTGTGCTCTCGGGATTCGATTCGCTCATAGATGGTTACACGAAGGGAAGGGTTGTAACGGCGAAGAGCTTGGGCCAGGTTCAGACCACCTATCCCCCCGCCAATGATAGCCAGAGTTTGAATGGGTGAAGACATTTGAAGGTTCTATTGCGGTCTACATCATTTATATGGGCTGTCAAGTATATTGCGGAGCTATGTTGGCCAAACTGCGGACTAGTAGGTGACTTGGTTTCACCCTGCACCATAACCA
The DNA here is from genome assembly GCA_002104905.1 of Basidiobolus meristosporus CBS 931.73. Taxonomy (NCBI): domain Eukaryota; kingdom Fungi; phylum Basidiobolomycota; class Basidiobolomycetes; order Basidiobolales; family Basidiobolaceae; genus Basidiobolus; species Basidiobolus meristosporus. The sequence goes on from MCFE01000092.1 coordinate 166,269, forward strand.
CATATTTATTTGCAAAGATAATATGGCAATTCAACAGAATGCCATGAAAAGGATGCCAGCAGATAGGAGGCTACGGGGTATGTGTAACAAATTCCTCAGCCGCATACAAAATAGAAGCAATAGGCAGTGCACAAACAAACCATCTGCTGGTTAATCTTTGTGTGGGAACATTTCCCGGCTCATTTATTGTATCTCAACAGGCAGCCAAGACTAGAATTTATATGGAAGAGTGGTATTTGTGTACTTGCCTGTCCACTCAAGAATCTCCTTATGCCATCGAAGAGAGTTGGCTGGCTTCAGTACCCAGTGAGTCTCATCGGGGAAATAAAGCAACCGAGAGGGAATTCCTTGACGTTGCAAGGCTGTGAAGACAGATAAGCCTTGTCCATCCACTATCCTGTAGTCATGCCCGTTGTGGATAACCAAGGTGGGCGTTTTCCAATTCTTCACGTACCGAGCGGGGGAGAATTTCTCATAAGTTTTAGCTTTATCCCAAGGCAATCCGCCGAATTCGCTTTCCATGAAGTACAGCTGGTCAATGGTGTAGTAGTTGCTTGTGGGGTCAAAGATACCTCCATGGCTGATCAGGCAGCTGAAGCGATTGGTCTGACCGTTGATCCAATTGATCATGTAACCGCCATAGCTAGCGCCCCAGGCACAGGATCGATTTCTGTCAATGAACGGGTACTTCTCCAAGGCGAAATCCAGTCCTCTCATCAAATCCTCGTAGGGCAGGGAGCCCCAATTACCCAGGACAGACTCGGTAAATTTCTGGCCATAGCCATCGGAGCCATGGAAATTGATATTAATCAGCACGTAGCCGGCAGATGGAGGGATCTGATAGTTCCAGCGGTTGCTCCATGCGTCGCCAAATGACATCTCAGGGCCACCGTGAATCCAAAAGGCCAACGGGTACTTCTTGCTTGCATCAAAATCTCTTGGCTTCAATATAAATCCTTGAACCATTTCCTCCCGACTGCCTTTGAACCAAAAGTATTCTGGTTCGGAGGTGTGGACACCCGCCATAGCCTTATCATTGATGTGGGTGATCTGTTTCAGCTCACTGCCATCGGTCTTGATGGTGAATAGCTCGCTGGGATGGGTCATGGAATGCTGATTCAACAAAAGCGTGTCATTACCGATCACAGCCACAACGCTGGATGTGTGCTGTTTAGTGAGCTCTTTAAGGGCTCGGGTCGCAAGATCAATGGAGTACACCTTGGTTTGCGATTTGTCAGCTGCCGTTACAAACACTGTTTTGGAGTCGGGGGAGAAAGTCAATTGGCTGGCGCTTGAATCCCATTTCTCGGTCACATACGAGATCTTTTCAGTCTCCCGGTCGTAGAGGGTGACGATAGCTCGGTCCGCTTCGTTAATAGGATTCAGCATCTGCAGCCAAGCAAGGTATCTTCCATCGGGAGAATACCTGGGGAAAGTAATGGCTCCCTTATCGCCTTTTGTTAGGGCCCTGGGGACAGCTTGACCACTGGTAGGCACAACAAATATATCGACTGTGGTATGCCACGCTACTTGGTTGTTATTGGGACGGGAGAGGAAGGCCACTTCGGCACCATCAGGGGATATTATAAAATCATTGGCGTCCCCAAAGGGCTTTACGGGGGTGTCCAGGCCTGGCGTCTCTTTCATCAAATCAATGGCGTTATAGCCAGGTTGGCACCTATGGTGGCCACATGTAAGATGCTGATGTGTGTAATCATACCAAGTATCCCAGGATGCGCGTGAAGAGTTTATCATAGGCCAATCCAGTGTCAAAGCCTTTATTCAGATCCTTGACAGGAACACCAGTGGTAAACAGCAACTGGTTGGAGTCGGGGTGAAAAATGCCATTGTTGACCTCGTCGTAAGTAAAGTTTGTTCGCTGGACTGGCGTGCTATTAGCATCGTTCGGGTCGACTGCCCATAGATTGGGCTTGCCTGATTTGTAGGAGATGAAGCCAAGCGATGCATCATTCAGCCAGACTGGGTTTCCAAAATCATTGCCAACAATGTCAGTGATGCTTCGAGCCATCCCTGTCTTTATGTCCAACAGACTTGTACTGGACGTTCTTTTGTTAGTGTCTGGATTGTAACGAATCTCGCTCCATACCTACGTATCTACCGTTGGGTGAGGCTGCGATGTCGTACGGCCGGGCCATGGTTACCAAGTCCACCGGGGTAAAGGGCCTTAAACAATATGCTCCTTGCATGGCCGTTAATAGCCCAATAAATGCCGTTAGCTTCATGTCGAACGAATAGTAGAAGTAGCGGTTGTAATTTGCATTGGTTGCTTTGCGCTTTTATACAGAAGACTCAGCTTTGCTTAGTAATTGTTTCTCAACGTCACAAATGGCAAGTCCAATCTTAAGCTTTGCTCATGGCCTAAACCAGTATTAACACTTCAATATAGTAAGTAGAAGCAGGTATTACAAGCGTAGTGTAATTGTTGTATTGCTGTCGTGAGTAGAATCTACCCTAGCAGTAACCAATCGCTTGAATCCGGCTTCATTTTTGCTACGTCTTCTGCAGTGATCTTCCAGACAATATGCTTGCTTATGCTAATAACAGGTATGGCTGCAGTCTGACTAAGAAGTAGTCTCTATTCTGGGTTGTGTAACACTGAAATACTTTGATATGGTTCAATTGTCTGCACTCACAAATCTACCTCTCCTGTGTTGTGTGAAGTTGGTAGAGTTGGCTCTAGAGATGCTCTGATATGCACAGAGCATCTTTCTTCTGTTACTCTGGAGTATCTGCAGCACTTCACTGAGGCATTTTGCAAGGTCATTGCAAGTGTTAGGCTTCTATGACCAAATACAAGCTTCAGTTGTTACAGGCAAAGGTACATTGAAACTGGTAGAATTCTAGATGTTCATTAGCTTTGATGTCACAAAGTAATAGACTCAATCATTGAAGGATTGATTATACTCCTAAGATAGTCTAAGGGTGCCTGCTTGTAGCTCCCACTGGAGTATCTTGTATTGTAAGAGTTTTGAAGATATTAGAAGTGATTTAAAGAATATGTTGATTACATGGTTGTCATTTGATAATTTTTTGAATATAAAAGTAGTATTTATACTTTTACATGGTCTTCATAAGGGAAACATGTAGAGTATATTTAGAAATGTCCTAAGAGCATTTGTGAAGAGTTCCTGGCTGCTTGGACAACTAACCAGTTTCTATGTTCTGGGCACAGATATTTTGATGAAAGTTATGAGTTCTCACAAAACAGAGAACATACAAGATGGGTCATTGATAGTGTTGTAAGAGTCTTGGAGATATTGGAAGTGATTTGGAGAACAAGTAGATTATGTGGTTTTCACTTAATGATTTATTGAATGTAAAAGTAGCCTTAATACTTTTACCTGGTCTTGGCATTATAAACACGTAGAATAGGTTAATGAAGGTCCCAAGAACATGTGTGCAAAGTTTGGGGCTGTTTGGACAACTTCGAGAATTCTCATGTTCTGGGTACCTGGTATTTTGGTGAAAATATTCCAAGTAAATCCCAACAAGGAATTTGGTCAGTATTCTCTAGGATTTGAGGGTAATGATTTAAGTGACTAAGTTAGGTGAATATTTAGGTGGAATAACAAATTTTTACAACACTCCCACTCAGCTAAATGTCCATACTGACTAGTCCTAATTTTGACCTAAGATATTCAAACTTGTTTCTAGCTAATGGTTTGGTAAATATGTCTGCAATCATTTCATCTGTAGGACAGTAAACTAAGCTAACTAAGTTATTCTCTATAGCTTCACATATGAAATGATGTCTAATATCTATGTGCTTGGTTCTAGCATGAAAAGTTGGATTTCTACCTAATTGTATACATCCTTGATTATCTTGAAATAAAGTAACAGGCGTTTTTTGACATAGGCCTAAATCTGTAAAGAGTTTTCTTAACCATATTGCTTCTTTTGTTGCTTCACAGGCTGCCATATACTCTGCCTCTGTAGTAGAAAGTGCTACAGTTGGTTGCTTTCTTAGGGGGTTAGGGGGGAGACAGTCACCAACAGGTGAAATCTTTATTCCAGTTGAAACAAAGAAGCCAGCGCTACTGTTGTAGCTTTGATACAAGAGTATGTAGCTGAGGGGAATTTGTAGGTAAGTTAATCAGAAGTGATGATAGTTCTTCAGTGCTCAAGACACTGTTCAGTGGGAAGGGGGGTAGCAAGAGAGGTAAGAATGACTTGTGAACAACATTAATGAGGGGAATGTGATAAGGATTGATATTCATCATAAAGGGAGTGTGCTGCTGCAGATATTGCTGCCAAAGGTCTGTCAAGTACTTCAGGTAGGCCAGCTTGGGTTTTTCTGACTGCAGAATATAGTGAGCAAACTTCTTGACTTCAGGATCTCCAAGTATAGTTCTCCAGCAGGAGCCAGGTGTTGTGTGGTGTGTTCTCTTCCAGGCCTTAATCAGTGGGTTGTTGCAGTTGTGAAGTCTGAGGTATAATCTGGTTCTAAGGTAGAGAAGTCTGATCTTATAGGGCATAAACCCAAAAGCACCAAGAATAGCATGTCTGTAGGGACATTCAGGCAAATGAGGCACCAAGGAGGTAATGCACCATACTGCAAACTTGTCAAGCTTAGTGCAGTCTCTAGAAGTAAGAGAGAGAAGTGGTAAGCCAAACTCCAGGACAGGGAAGACAAACTGCTTGAGTAGAAGGAGGCAGCTGGGAGCTGAAGTTGTAGGAGGAGTAACAGCCAGTAGCTTGTGGAGTGCCTGTCTTGCCAGGATAATTCTCTTCTTCAGGTGTGCTCCAGAGTCTAGTCCAGTAGGAAGGAAAGGAAAGCCAAGATATGTAGCAGAAACCTGAGCAGGTAGAGTGGAGTTCTCCAAGTTGATGGGAGAGCCCAAAGGTACTGTCTTTGCAATGGAAAGCTGGAGATTATTCTTCTGCAGATACTGGTGGATGGTCTGGGAGTCTTGTTGCACATTGGAGGAGGATATTCTGATGTCATCAGCAAAGAGAGTAACCAGGCAGTCAGCTGAGAGTCTTGGGAAATCATTCAGGAAGATGGCAAACAGTATAGGACCAAGCACAGAGCCTTGAACCACTCCATTAGGAACTGAGAACACAGCTGATTGCTCACTTGGGTGCAGAATTCTTGCTTGTGTATCCAGAAACAGAGACCTGACAAGGAGGGTGAGAGAGGTACTGGAGAAGCATTGCAACTTGGACCAAAGCAGATTTCTGTCAACTGAATCAAAGGCCTTAGTAATATCAAACAGAACAGAGGGATACTTGCTCTGGAGAGAGTGATCTTGGCTAAGTATGACTGCATATTCCAAGGAGAGGCCAGGAACAAAGCCAAACTGTGCAGGATGAAACTTGAGGGAGTCAGAGTAGAGCTCCTGAGCTAGCAGAAGCTCAAACACCTTTCTGCAGGTGGGCAGCAGAGATATTGGCCTGTAGGAGCTAGGATCCAGGTGCTTTCCTTTACCCTTGTACAGTGGCAGAACATTTGCAAAGGACCATTCCTCAGGAGTAGAAAGCTGGGCTGAGCATTGCTGAAACAGTGGAAGCAGAAGTGCAGACATGGCAATGGTACTAGTCTTCAGAAGCTCATAAGAGATTGTGTCCACACCTGGAGCAGTAGAGTTGGGAAGCCTCTTGAGCACATCATGGATTCTCCTTTGATCAAGTGCAAGTGGGATGGGCAGAGTCTTGAAGTCAGGATGAAAGCCAGGAGTTGAGTACTGCTTTGTAGAGAAGAAGATGTTAGCCAGCTGTTCTGTTGAAGGTAACTTCCTGGAAGAGAGCCTCATTGCCCTGTAGAGTCTTGATACTATTCTTGTTAAAGAGTTGGAAGATTGCAGAGGCAAGGAACTCATAATATGATCCCAGAGCTGAGTATGCAGAGTGTGGTGAATTGCCTTGGAGTGGTGTATGGCTGTCAGGAGGAGTTTCTCTGTTTTTGGGTTAGGGAAACTCAGGTAGCTTTGTTGCAGGGCTGAAACAATGGATTCCCATTTTCTTGAGGTAACAGCAGTAGTCTTGCATGGCAGTGAGAGGGAGGCAGACACCAGAATCAGATGCTTCACAAAGAGCCAGGCATAGTTGAGATCATCTGGCAGAGAAAGTAGCAAACTGGCAAGCTTCAAGTAGTTCCCAAAGTCTTTCTTCTGATTCTTGGTAGCTTTGTGGGTGAGCACAGTAAGTTTTGGCAGCTTCTCCTTCACAACTGGTTGCATAGAAAGGGACCAGGCTGGGTGGTCAGAGGCTCTCAAGGATCCTAGCTCAGCTCCAGAGAATTGCTTAACTTCATCCACAAAGTAGAGGGCAGCAGCAGAAGGGCAGATCCAGTCAACACATCTTTTCTCAGATTGAGCACCTAGTGCTAGCAGATGGCTTTCTCTCAGGAAGTTCAGTAGGAATGTTGACCTTGGCTTCATTCTTGCATTCAGAGTAGTCTTGTTCTCAGGATGGGGAATGTTGAGATCTCCAAGCAAGATAGCAGGTGTTGATATAGATTGCAGGTATTGCTGAACTTTCTGGCATATAACTTGCACTTCCTGAAGGGCAAGACTTGGAGGCAGATAGCAGAGCACCAGACTGATAGTTGGCAACTGGAGAGCAGCACAGTAAGGGGAGTAAAGAGGAACACAGAGCTGAGGAGTATTGATGGTAGAAGAGATGAAGCAGATAGAGGAGGTATTCTTTGTTCTAGGAGTAGAAAAGCAATATAGATTAGTCAAAAGTATAGAGGGTAGCTGGACATCAATCAAACACAGGAGGGTAAATCTTGAAAGAAGTCTCTCTAGAGTTGGTCTTGATGGCTGTATGCTGTTGCAGTTAAGCAACAGAACTTCAGGTAGTCAGGCAGAGGTTGTAGCTTCTTCAGAGGCAGCATTGACAATGTGACCTGCAGAGTCCCAGAGCTCTTCAAATGGTGCATCACTTAAGTCAGCAAGGAGGGAAATGGCATGGTTCTTGAGGAAGTATGCCACATCATAGGAGGGGGCTTGTCTCTTGATGGCAGCAAAGAAAGACAGAATGGCAACATGGGCTGGAGGCTTGTTGAACAGTAGAGAGTCAGAGGATTCAGATTCTTCAGGCACTATCTTGAAGTCAGTTTTCAGCCAGTTAAGGTTCTTCTCCACAAAGGCAACAAATGGGTCAGCAATGTTTTGGTCTAGGATAACCTCCAGAATCTTCCCTTTTCTCCAGGCCAGGTTGACAATTCTTGAGAGCTGAATATTGCATGCCTTGAGTGCTCTCCTGATGTTGGAAATGGGAGTCCAGGGAACTTGCTTCAAGTACACCACAGTCCAGGTAGAAGCTGGTGGTAGGTTTGCTGGGGGCTTGTAAGTCCTTCTGTGTGGCAATGGAGCTGCAGTAGTCAGATTGGAGTCCACATTCTCAGTAGAGGGTTTTCTTGATGTGTCTTGCTGAATGGTACTGGAGCTGGATGTGCTGATAATTCTTGCTAGAACCTTGCCTGCATAAGTCTGAGGCATAGCTGAGGTGACTGTAGAGGTGGTGGCAGCTGGTGCAGGTGGAGAGGCAGAAACTGAAGCAGGAACTGAGGTCACCTGGGAGAAGGCAGTAGAAGCAGGTTTTCTGGGAGGAACAGAGTTCACTATCCAGTTGTTCTGTAAAACACTGGAGTAGCTTTTCTGTTGAACAGGATCTTGCTCTTGAACAGGAACAGAAGCAGGAGGCTGGGGCTGAGCAGTAGTGGTAAGGCAGTGGCACTCCAAGGAAGCTTTTTGCAAGGCATCTCTGGCAGTTTTCAGGGCAGTATTGGCTTCATTCTTGAGCTTCTTGCATTGGGCATCCAGTCTCTTGTTTTCAATAGCCAGGGCAGTATTGGCAGCCTCTAAATCAGCAATTCTCTTCTCAATTGCAAGGAATCTCTGAAGAAATGCATCAGTAGAAGTGCTGGCATCTGGGAGAGCAGTGGCAGGAATAGAGTCCATTGACAGTGGGCTTCTTGGAGGCAAGGAAAGTGGACTGGCAGATTCAGGCACAAAAGGAGATATCCTGGCAGGAGGAGAAGGAGTATCCAAGGCAGTAACAGAGGCAATTCTTGTTGGTGAAGCAGCAGCAGGGGAGGCAAGCCTGTTCAGAAACTGGGCAGGAGAGAGTGCTTGAGGAGAGGGAGTCTTCAGCTTGCCAAGCATGTCTTCCATCAGAGTGATACCAATATTCCTGGTGCATTTGCAGAGAAAAGTAAGCTTCCTGAGTCTGCCAGCTCTTCCATTCCTTCTGATAGTTCCTTTGTTTCCACAGTTGGGGCAAGAAATCTTCTTGACAGACTTGTCAAAGCAATCAAGAACCTTCCTTTCAGGTGTAGTGGGCTCCTGTTGAGGTTTTGGTGGCATATCCAGAGTTTCAGCTTCAAATTTCAATTTTTGAGATTTTTGGGTGATTTTTGATGGGCGGGATCAAAATTAGGGTTAGGGTTGCGCGCTGTGACTGCTTTTTACGATCGCAAGGTCAGAACCTAGGAAAAAATAAAAATAGTTAGTAAAGGTGATTTAATGGATGGATGGATGGATTCGGAGTCAGATTCAATCAAAAAATCAAATGTTGACTAATTTAAAGAGGAGGGTTAGGGGGGAGACAGTCACCAACAGGTGAAATCTTTATTTCAGTTGAAACAAAGAAGCCAGCGCTACTGTTGTAGCTTTGATACAAGAGTGTGTAGCTGAGGGGAATTTGTAGGTAAGTTAATAAGAAGTGATGATAGTTCTTCAGTGCTCAAGACACTGTTCAGTGGGAAGGGGGGTAGCAAGAGAGGTAAGAATGACTTGTGAACAACATTAATGAGGGGAATGTGATAAGGATTGATATTCATCATAAAGGGAGTGTGCTGCTGCAGATATTGCTGCCAAAGGTCTGTCAAGTACTTCAGGTAGGCCAGCTTGGGTTTTTCTGACTGCAGAATATATTCAGCAAACTTCTTGACTTCAGGATCTCCAAGTATAGTTCTCCAGCAGGAGCCAGGTGTTGTGTGGTGTGTTCTCTTCCAGGCCTTAATCAGTGGGTTGTTGCAGTTGTGAAGTCTGAGGTATAATCTGGTTCTAAGGTAGAGAAGTCTGATCTTATAGGGCATAAACCCAAAAGCACCAAGAATAGCATGTCTGTAGGGGCATTCAGGCAAATGAGGCACCAAGGAGGTAATGCACCATACTGCAAACTTGTCAAGCTTAGTGCAGTCTCTAGAAGTAAGAGAGAGAAGTGGTAAGCCAAATTCCAGGACAGGGAAGACAAACTGCTTGAGTAGAAGGAGGCAGCTGGGAGCTGAAGTTGTAGGAGGAGTAACAGCCAGTAGCTTGTGGAGTGCCTGTCTTGCCAGGATAA